>CM025624.2:2919999-2974133 GCA_014621495.2 Entosphenus tridentatus | reverse complement strand
AACTTGACCTCTGGCTCGTTTTGCCGACCCCACAGAACTTGACCTCTGACTCGTTTTGCCGACCCCACAGCACTTGACCTCTGGCTCGTTTCCCCGACTCCACAGACCTTGACCTCCGGCTCATAGGGTTGTCCTGGCTGGGGGGAGGACATTGCACTGGTTTCCCCAGTTTAACTGTTTTTGATAGGTCAAAGTTTTCTTGTTCTTTCGGTTTTACAATAATCTGTAATAATTGCTTCAACTAACGTTTTGTCGCTTGCAAATCGCGTTTTCCGGTTTCTTAGCACGTAACTCTGCAAACGTGTTCCTCTGAGGTTGCCGTGCCGTGGGTTGTGCGTACGTATGTTGAACTTCTTTCTCGCTCCGTACATAGCCAACCGTGCTTGCCGGAGGGTTGTGCATTATAAATACAATACAGCTCGATATGTGGTCGCATTTAGTCACTTCACTGTGTACGTTCCAGATGCTGTACAATAAAGAGGGATATGCTGCTAATGTGGGGGGGTGGAGGGGGAGGGGCATCGGAGAAGAAGGGGTCTTTATTAGGGGATGCAGTGGGGGGCCCACAACTACAGCATCGAGAAGGTAAAGGTATCAAAATATAAGAATGCCAATAAATCAGGAGGTGTAAAGATATTAAAACACCAAACTGAAACCTTTTGCAAGGAATCATGTACTTGGTGCATTAACCACATATACTTGTGGTGAACATGCAAACAAAAGAACCATGCTCTGACAGTATATGCATTGTCTGTGAAACTGATTGGTCCACGCCAGAGACAGCTTTCTTTAGAGCCTCATCTCAACAGAGGACTCTAAAAGGCGAACAGCACAAAGACATATCTTGACTTAAAGCTTTCGTGACTGCAGGAATTCATATTCTTTGGGTCTTTTGGTAAAGCCTCGTGGATAGAAAAATAAAATGTTTATTCTTTTTAATATTTTTATTCTTTTTAATAATAATATTTTTATTCTTTTTCGTAATAATATTTTTATTCTTTTAATAATAATATTTTTATTCTTTTTAATAATAATATATTTTTTTATTTTTCTATCGATGTGGCTTTACCGAAAGACCCAAAGAATAAGCACAAAGACACAATGCCACTATCAGGACATTGAGTGCTCGCTGAGCAGCGACATCATCATGGGGACCTCCCTTGCCAGTATCAAAAAATAGAATAGGTTTTACCCTTTCTGCCAATAAACCAGGGGGTGTTAAGATGTTAAAACGTCAAACTGAAATCTTTTGCATGGGACCTCATGGGAGGTGCCAAAGGTATCGTTTGTGTGGCCGTGGGAGTTAAAGATGATGACGACGATGGTGACGACGACGATGATTCTGTTTCCCAGGTCCGCTTGGTCTGTCCCCCTGGCTGTCGAGTGACCCCGGCCGCCGTCGCCGTGACCCGGAGCCGCCTCGCGATGGCACGGGTCTCGTGTGGCTCGTGAGGCCTTCAAGGTCTGTGGAGGGCCCCCCGCCCCCCCACCCCACGGCGAGGCCTGCGCGCGTGCGGCCCGCGGAGCGTGGCGAGCGCCGCCATGCGGTGGCCGGGCCGCCGGGCCGTGCTGGTGCTGTCGGGCCTGGCGTGCCTGCTCGCCGTGCTCTACGTGGGGCAGCAGTCGCTGGAGTGCCACTCGGGGTCACAGGCCCGCGTCTCCGTGCGTCTCTCCCCAGGCCTCTCACACAACCGCTCCGCGGCCGCGAATGGTACGGACGCGTGGTTGTGTGCGGTGCCTTCTTCGCCCCTGGCTCTCGGTGACCGTGCCCTGTGTGTTGAACTTCTTTCGCGCCGTACGTAGCCAACCGTGCTAATTGGAGGTGCCCTGAATCGGCTTTGTATCCCTGTGGAACCTCTGTGGTGTTTGACACGAGCCATTCCCTGCACTAAGCCGCTACAGCATTGGTGTTCTCCCCTTTCTAGACCCGCAGACAAATGGTAGCGCCGTGCCCTGATAAAACATTTAAAAACATGCAAAACTACTTAAAGTGCTGTCAAATATTAATTCAAAGTCCATTAAAAAAAAGTCACTTTTGCAGGTTAATGGCTCGCACGAACGAGTTGGCCGATGCTGCCGGGTTGTGCAATGAGCAGTAACAAACGGTGGAGTTTCGGAGTAATATCTGCAGGAGTTGAACAATTTCTCCCAAGGCCTTTCGAACGATGGGCAGTCTGCGGACCTCTGGCAGGGAACCACTGCCACGCAACGGACGCGTGATCACTCACGCCTGTGACATTGGGTTACCGGAAGCGTTGCCAAAACCTTCTTTAACGCTGTACAAAGCACAGACTCGGAATCGTGTTGTCATAACTGCACTCTGTACTTGGTGGAAGTCAATGTAAAGCCCTCCACGTTGATTGATGATCCAGCGCTCGCTGATTCGCTTCAGTGGCGGTCAGTCACCTCCTCCTCAATCTTCTCTCGCTATCACCACGGTTACTGTTGCCACGAACTTCACTCGTTGATTCCTCCACCCGTGATGAGGACTCGGTCTGCCAGACTGCTTCACCTCATCCGCACGGTGTTCAACTGCCATCCTGCAGGTCGCAACATTTCTCTTTCCTGTTCCTGTCTCGCACTGCTCCACTTGAGAATTCCCTTTCCTCGTCTCTTTCCCCAAGTATAGCCTTAACAGACTGTTGGCGCAAGTACTGTTAGCGAGCACCTAATGAAGGCCGGCACGGCACACGAGGGAGTAGGTGGCCAGCACCACGCCCGATAATCGTCACTGGTGTTGGACCTGGGCAGGAATGGAACTTGGTTCGCCGGATTCGTAGCGCAACGTGCTAACCACTACACTACCGCTCCCGATACATACACTAACAGGTACATACGTGCACACATGCATTCAACAACACCCATGTGCACAAGCAGTTCTGTTGAAACTTCAGCCGATGCTTAGTTTTGTGTCACCGAGTTATCGGAAGTCAGGGGTACAAAGTTACGATCCCCCAGTGCATACTCGTGTCAATCACTAGGATGAAAGGCTCGTTGCTCAGATGTGATGGCAAGATGTTATCTCCCTCGCCTGTTACGCAGGAGATCGTGGGTTCAATCCAAACCCTGACATCGACCGTATATTTGGAATTTGCGTGTTCTCTCTCCCATGGTCGCGTGGATTGTTCTCCGGGTCCTCCGGTTTTTCCCTCCTCGATTTATAAAAAACGCGTTTTAGATTATTTGGCTGCGAATATAATTGCCCGCATGCGATGATAAGCCACGTAAATGAGCTGTCATATGCGTGGCCAGGTCGCCTCTGAGAAAGAGCGAATAACTCAGGGTGCCAGGCTAGGTACACTTTGAGGCCATGTGAAGTGGCCTCAGGAGTTCACGGGACAGACCCAGGTGCCATGGGTTGACGGAGATGAGAACGTCTCACTTGGATGATGGTCTTATTGCTCGCATGCTGTGTAGGAGTACGAGGTTTCTATCTCAACCCTGACGACGCCGGCATATCTGGAGGTTGCGTGTTCTCCCCATGGTTGCGTGGATTTTTATCGGGGTCCTCTGGGTTTTTTTTTTGCCCTCCACATTTAGAAACGTTCGTTTACATTATTCGGCTCTTCCTATAAATTCCTAACATGATAAGCCACTTTAATAAGCTATGGTGCGTGGCCAGGTCGCCTATGACAAAGAGCTAATAGATCGGTGGGCTTTGCCTGATAAATGAATTGTAATAAATAAATTTTAAATTTTTATTTCTGGCCACGTTAGCAGGAAACACACATCGCCTCGGACACTCGCTCGCTTCCCTGCGCCATCGGGCCTCGCTTCTGTGCCGCTCTGCGATTATTGCTAAAAGTTGGGGAAAAGAAAGTGCGGTGACATTTGGGGCCTAATTAATGAGTTCAGAGACTCTCCTCCAGGGCACAGCGAGCACGTGACTCTTACTCAAAGCAAAGTGAACCGAGACGGCGCGAGGGAGCCCGCTAGATGAATCGATGTTGAGTGCAGGAATTTAGACTCCCACGTGGACTTCCTCATAGCAGCCAACAAAATCAGCCAGAGATGTCTCGGATCACGCACACAACACGCATACATTTATATATTTCCAATTTGAACACGTTCTTGAAATTATTTATACTGTACGTTGAAATGTGTCCAATTTTTATTGAACTTGCGTGGATAGCGGTAAGTGTAGTTGTCAGCGCACTGCACTACAAACCCAACTCACCCGAGTTCGATTCCCGCTCACGGGCCAGCTTGGAGTCTAAACCGGTCCTGGGCCTCGTGTGGTGTTTACATCAGCACTGGGGAAACAAAGGTGGGCGGGTGTGATCCTGGCCACACCACCGACTCGTGCCTCGCACCGCCCTTCATAGATGCTCTGTTGCAACGCTTGTCCTCATGGCTAATAAGCCTCCACAGTGGCTCTTTGCCTTTCGTGAACATATCTGTGCGAGCGTGTCAATGCGTCTGTGTCTAGCTGCATATCCGTACGTCGGGATGTCTCTGTGCCAACCGTGCCACTCCTGGCACAGGTGGTGGTGGGGAGCACAGGTGGTGCATCTGCCCATCATCTCGGTCAGGTTAACCCGTGTGACCCTTAGTACCCCTTGTTATAAACGCGTCATTAAAGCGTTCCGAGGCTGGCGCGAACGCCGCGGTGATGGCCGCTTCTTCTTGGTTCTTTCGGTAAAGTGACGTAGAAGGGAAATAATACAGTAAAAAAATAATAATAAAATACAATTCTCACGATGTTTCGGCCACAACGCAAGCAGCCGTCCTCGGGTGAGGAACAGGTCTGTCGGAAAGACAGCGTCTGTTGACGCCGTTGTCCGCGTGCCGCGTGCCAGGTGGCGGCCCTTTGCTGGAGCTGGACGAGCAGGCGGAGCTGGTGTTTGTGGGCGGCGTCCCGCGCAGCGGCACGACGCTGATGCGCGCCATGCTGGACGCGCACCCGGCGGTGCGCTGCGGGGAGGAGACTCGCGTCGTTCCGCGCCTGCTGGCCATGCGCGAGGCGTGGGCGCGCTCGGAGCGGGAGCGCGTGCGGCTCGACGAGGCCGGCGTCACGGAGCGGGTGCTCGACGACGCGGTGCGCGCGTTCATCCTGCAGGTGAGGAGGAGCCGCACCTCCCGATTTGTTTGGCGCGGTTGGCTACGTGCGGTGCGAAATAAGTTTTACGTACGCCCCCCCCCCCGCGTCGTCACGACCACCGCAGCACCGTTGCGAGATGCACCGATACCTTCACAAGACCGTTACAAAGAAATACGACCAGCGAACCCCACGCCACCACTGCCATGGCCACCTCCATCACGGCACTGTCGCGAAAATCGGCAGCGCTCACCCAAACTCCTAACCACCCCACCTCCACGTCACCACCACCTTCACGCCGCTGCCATGAGAAATGAACATAAATGCTACAGCCAATCAGCAGTGCTCTTATATGATGCAGGGGTGTGGACAATTAAGAAAGAAAGACAGATGAAAGAAGATGGAGGCTTGAAGGGCAGAGATGGGAAGGCTGAAATAAAGGCCGGGATTATAGCTCTAAGGGAAAGGAGGGGGAATTAATAAGTTGAGAGTCTCGGTGGGGATTTCTGATTGTGGATAATGAGGGCGAGACTTCGATGTTTTGGGCAATTATAACTTAGCTGTGGAGCTGCCTGTGCAGGGCAGATGGAGTAGAGGGAGACCGAGGGTGAGATGGACGGATGTAGTGGAACGAGACCTGTTCGTAAGTCAGAACACGGTAATCTACTGTGTAATTAAAATGCCCACACACACAAACACTCGCTCCCGGCACGAGGCCAAACAAAATAGTGACGCGGTTCAATTTGCAAGCAAGAGTTTGCGTTTTAAAGTAATGTAAAAAAAAAACTGGTTCGTAAGTGCGGGTGGTGTTCGTAAGTGCGGGCGTTCGTAAGTCGAGGACTACCTGTTGTACTGTAGAGTGAATGTGATTGAAAAGAGGAGCAGAGTAGAAGCACACGGGGAGAGAAAATCCGAGCAACGAGACCCCCCCCTCACACCACGACTCTCGCTGACAGTTGCTGTTTAGACGCTTAGCATTGCCTGCTTGGTTCTGTCTAGTTTCTTTAATCTCAGGGTAACATAAGCATATCATTTCATCAATAAAATATATTTTGCCGATTTATTTTTTTGTTCCAGGCATTGATCAATTTTAACTGATGCATTTTTGAAATGACCTACTGCTCATCCCATTTGCTCCATTTCACGACAACGTTGGCCCATCGCCACCCCACCGCCCGGCCCCCCCACCACCTCGGGAACGGTCCTGATTAGCTGCCACTGTATTTCTTCAGTGCATTCGTTACTTTTTTTTGACGGCGTGACAGCCTTGAGCCCGTGGGGGAAACTCGGTTTCACCCTCGCGAGGCGTTTGCGTTCAAGCTCCTGGTCTGAACGTTGGCCCGTCCGCCGTCCTCCCCTCGCCATTCCTCCTCAAAGATCGATACGAGAACGAGCACCACTCCGTGTCCTACGGAATGTGGAGCGGCGTAGCACGAGTTGCCGCCCCCCCCCCGTCGCTCGCTAGCGACATCTGGCATCTGTAAACATTGACAGCTGCACTGCGGCGAGCCCCGCCGAGAGGGTCGGGAGGGTGGGGGACTGTGCTGGAGTGTCGAAAGCCAATTATCTGTGGCCCAACCGGGGGGGCTTGAACCCAGGTTCTTGGAGCTGCCGAGTCTGTAAGCGAAACGGGGGCCAGGAGCCCTCCCCGTGTGTGTGGCCCCTCTTGCATCTTTATGTTGCGTTTAATGTCAGAGCAGCCGGCTGTTCCCCCGCATTTACCCTAACGAGCGATCGATAGAGAAATCAATCACTCAGTCTATTAGCTCTCACTGGTAATTGCCGTTTTTTTAATTGTGAATTCACCAGCAGTGTTTTCCTACCGTGATCCGATTGAACTTCCTGCTGTTCTGAATAAGAAAAAAAAAGCCCATGGATTGCTTTGAGTCCATTGGTACCTGCAATTTACTTTTAACCGATGAGAGACCGATCAGAAGTGAATTTCCCCTTTTTCAAGCTGAACCGCAGCACAAAACCTTTGCATGTCGTTCGTTCACGTGCATGCTGCTGAATTAAGGAACAGACACATGCAGTGAATGTGTTTTTTGTTTTCTATTCCTGTTGGGTCCGTTGTAAAAAGCTTGAAATTCTGGCACCGCACAACACGCAAACCCCCCATTGGGAAGTTTCGAGATCCGCCTCTGTTTCGTGGCCTCATTCAAATCACTTCCCAAAGCACGAGCGAGGTGACCGAGGTGAATGAAGGAATGGCGGTAAATGCTCCCCGCGGGGTGACGGTGCGATCGCTGCTGTGGTGTCGTGCAGATAATCGCGGGGCACGGCGAGCCGGCGCAGCGGCTCTGCAACAAGGACCCCTTTGCGCTCAAGTCGCTCGTCTACCTGGGCCGCCTGTTCCCGCGCGCGCGCTTCCTGCTCATGCTGCGCGACGGCCGGGCCTCCGTGCACTCGATGATCTCGCGCAAGGTCACCATCGCCGGCTTCGACCTCTCCAGCTACCGCGACTGCCTCTCCAAGTGGAGCCGCGCCATCGAGGTGCGTGCCGCCCCGTGCCGCCCCACCCCCCACAACACACAATGACGAAGAACCCCTGTATGGACTGTTGGGGCAAGCGCTCTTAGCAAGCGCCTGGCAGCGGGTGGTTGGTTCAGCACCGCGCACGACCACATTTGTTTCCCCAGTGCTGATGCGTACGCGCATCGCAAACTACTTTTTGTTTTGTTTTTTAAGCCGGAGTTGACTTGTGGAGGCCCCAGAATTGGTTACGATATCAACTTGCAATGAATATTGTTCACATACAGGAAATCTGGCGTCAAATTGGAAGTTGCCAGGTTTCTTAGCGCCCTGTTCCAACCGCCACTCCACCGCAACCCAACCCAACCCCACCCCGGCACAGAGCTTGCCCATTAAAACGCCGTGTGTGTGTGTCGTGCGTGCGAGGCGGCTCTGCGATCGTGGCGGGGCAGGTGTCTGCGTGGCTGCCTCCGCCTCTCCGCTCAATTCCAAGGGCTCCCTTGAGGGATCAGCACTTGAACGTATCACTGGCTCCGTCACATGCACTCGGCTGCACTGTCCCTTGAAGCTGCGCTTCGGGGACGTGCTCTGCGGTTTGCGCATTGGAAGTAAAGGCATGGGCGATTTTAAATGATCTCCATTCCCACCTTCATGACAAGGTCTTATTCTCCTCCTTTGTCTTCTGGCGATAACCTCTCTCGGCCACGTGGTGAGGTCACACGTAGATGCGCTATGAAATTGCGACATTCCCCGCATTGCTTGGCGTCGACAGCGCGATTCCCGTGCCTCGCCCACCTGCCCACCCGTGGTAGGGCACTCGTCAAGGTCACCATTTTGACAGTTTTGGCAGCGTTACGCCGACGTAGCACCGCTGTCTCACGGTGTCGAGGTGAGCCTTGGCGGTCGCGTTTACAAGCGATGCTGCGAAACGGACCCGACGGCGTCGCTGGGTGGCACGCTCTTTGTGGCTGCGAGCTTGTTGTGGGAAGGCAGCCGCAGCAGCCGCAGCAGCTGCACGCTCACAGCTCCGTGCGCGAACCTCCGCTCGGCCACGATTTCGCGCTCGCCTTGCCCACGGGCTGCTACGAATACAAAAGGTCCGTGTCGCGCCCTCCTTGGCCGCTAGAAATGTGTACCGGGTGAGGCCTTGCGAGCGCTCGGCACACACACAACGCGCGGGCCCTCGCTCTGTCCCCCGATCGCGGTGGCGGTCGTGCCTCATGCGCCCAGGAATGCCTCTCCGGAAGTCTGAGGATGGCATTTAAGAGCGAAACAATTCTGGCTGTCGCCCGATGAGGCTGGTTGCATAAGATTAGATAATTGGCGGCGAAATGTCACGGTACTGGAATTGTAAATGTTGTGGGTTTACTCTCCAACACACCGGTGTGCTGAAATAGTAAACGTTACTAATTGGCTGTGCTGGGTGGGTGCGGGTTTAACGACACATTTATATCTACACGATCTAACCCAAAAAAACCTCTCTTATGGATAATATTGGTCGCGAAAGCCTACGTGTTAAACTCCCCATTGCTATGTATGGCCAATTCCTCATTCAGCATACTGAATGAGGAGGCGTTCAGGAGGGGGAGGCGTTCAAAATCCCACAGAGGTGCGGCGTGTGAGGGGCCACGTGAGAAACCTACTTGCTGTCCTGCCTCCTCCACTTCCCCGCCCCCTGTGCTCCACTTCCGTGGCATTCACAGAGGGACCACCCACGCCGCATCTCGGCATCGCGGCTGCGACGACGATGTTGGGCTCCCTCTGAGTGTAACGGCTCCCACCCCCCCGTCCCCCCCCGTGTGTAAAAGCCAGGGCTGGCTCGAGCTGATTAAGAGCGGAGAGATGTAATGTGTCCCCGGAGAACGTTCGCTCACCGCCTGGCCATCCACATTTTACGTAAAATGTTAATTTAGGAGGTGTAAGGCCCAATTGAGCTACAGTCCTCTTTTTCAGAAGCGACCTGGCCACAAACGATAACTCAACGATGTGGCCCGCCGTTGCGTGGAAATTTGATAGCAGCCAAATACTCTTTAAACGGCAGCCTTCCCCCCACCCACCCACCACCCACCGCGTCGCCTGTGTCGCTGTGGCCGGGGCGAGCGTGTGGAATGCCTAATGTTCCCGCGTGCCCGTGCCCTTGTGTGTCTGTGTAGAGAGAGTGACCCCCCCCCCTACCTGCTGGCCTGGCCCTGATTTAAAATCAATGTCTTGTGAATCCCGCACGCACGCGTGTGCGCGTGCGCGCACCTTGCAGGCAATCGTCCATTGTAAAGCTATTTCAGCCGTGAGGACCACCTTGAGCCTGTGCTCAATTACAGGTGACGAGGTGGCCGTTTACATTTTTTTGTTTGTTCTTACAAAGGTTTTGTTATTGTTGTCCCGTTTGTGTGTAGGCTGAACTTGGTGTAAAACAAACAAACTGTGATCTGAATAAAGGATGGTGCTTAATTAACGAGATATAGCCCTCCGGCGAACTCCAGATCAATCGCAGCGTCTGACCGTTTGATGGGGGGGCTAAACCCACAAACGCCTGTCAAGAGTGAATTTCCCACTGGAGCGCCCCTTCCCCCCCCCCCCCCACTTTGCGTTCACCATAAGCGTGGGTTTCGATACTGGGTTTGACGATGACGAAGATGTTCGTGCATGCGCGTTGGTCCGTTGCGTACTTGGGCGGTGTTCGCACGTGTGCGCGTTGCTCGTCTGTGCACTTGTTTTTTGTGTGCGAGCGTGCGCGCGTGCGATTGTGTGCGTGCTGCACACTCTGGCACGCACGTCGCAAGCTGGGCCGTCCGATTGATTTCGAGTAATCGTAATTGACCGCTGGTAAGCAGCGGATCGCGCTACTCGTTGCCGGTTTGATCGTTCGACTAATCGGATTGCTCAGTTTGCCGGAACGAAAGCTCTCGCCTCCGTTACCGTGTGTGCCGCTGGACGAGGGGTTATGGGCAGGACTTGGTGATGTCATAACGCTGTGTTTTTTTGGGGGTTTCCTGCATCTGAGAAGTCTTAGGGCTGGTTGCCATTTCTAAAGAGGGCCCGAGTAATCGACCGCAAAAAACGTAGCTCGCTCACGATTCCCGTTCGACGAATCGCCGTCATCGACCAATCATCCCAGCCCTATGGTGCACACGTGCGGTACGCTTGCTCGCTCGCTCGCTCGCATGGGCGTGCGTTCACGTGCGCGGCCGCGTTTTGCGCGCGTGCGTGCAGATCATGTACACGCAGTGCGTGGCCGTGGGCTCCCTGCGCTGCCTCCCCGTCTACTACGAGCAGCTGGTGCTGCAGCCCGAGTCGGTGCTGCGCCGCGTGCTGCGCTTCCTGGACGTGCCGTGGGACGACGTGGTGCTGCGGCACGAGGACATGGTCGGCAAGGCCGGCGGCATCTCCCTCTCCAAGTGAGGGCGCGCACGGCACGGAACGCCCGGCACGGGGGCCGCGACGACGCTCCTCTGCCGCAAAGTCGTTGACAATTCGCGTGCGTGCGTGCGTGCGTGCGCGCGCGCGTGCGTGCGTGCGTCAGGGTGGAGCGGTCCACAGACCAGGTGGTGAAGCCGGTGAACCTGGAGGCGCTCACGCAGTGGGTGGGACGCATCCCCGAGGACGTGGTGCGGGACATGGCGCACGTCGCGCCCATGCTGAGCCGCCTGGGCTACGACCCGTACGCCAACCCCCCCAACTACGGCTCCCCCGATCCCCGCGTGCTGGAGAACACCCGGCGGGTAGGCCCCTGCACACAGCTTTCTCCACCTCGCCACGTCTCCCACAGATATCCCCCCCCCCCTACTTAATTCGACATCTCTCTACATCCATAAGGGGTTTTTTTGGGTTGGATCACGTAAATATATAAAAGTGTCGTTAAAACCCGCCACTACCCGATACAGCCAACTAGTAAGGGTTGTCACGTAAACAGAACGTGCCAATTCGTCACTAGTACAGCACACCGGTGTGTTGGACTAGTGACGAATTGTAATATTCTGTTTACGTGACAACCCTTACTAGTTGGCTGTGTCGGGTGATGGCGGGTTTTAACGACACATATTCACGCGATCTAACCCAAAAAAACTCTTATGGATGATATTGGTCGCGAAAGCCCACTACGTGTTTAAAATTATCTCTCTCTACATCTCTCCACACCATCCCACTTCCTCCCCATGCTGCCCCGTGCATCCACCACAACACACGATGGCTCCCCTTGTGACTTTACGCATCCCAATCTCCCACAGCCATTCCATCATGCCACACGAACCCCCTCGCCATACCACATCTCCCCACGTCCAACCCGTGTCTTAACGCGGGCCCGATGCCCCTCTCACCATCCCACACCTCCCGGCACCACCCTATGGCACCCAATACCACCTCCCCAAGAAAACCAAGAAAATTCCTCGCACCTCCCCACCCACGTCTCCTGATGCCACCACGTGCCTCCTCCCCACTTGGGTTCCGTGGCTTTGAAGCTCGGTTTTGGATGTGAACTGTGAACTTTGACGGTGGAGGATTGGCAGAGTGCCCAACTCGCAGTTGAAGGCAGTCAAATCCTGACCATGGACTCCCTAACACAGCCACTTGTCATCGCTTCAGTCTCTTGTCCGCGTACCCCTCTGTGGGTTGAGCTCTGTAAAAGTTGGTTCATCTTTGTGCAATTGTCAGGGCAATTCATCTTCTTGGTTTTTTTCGGTAAAGTCACGTAGAAGGGGACTTTACCGAAAAAAACCAAGAAGATGAATTCCTGCAGTCACGAAAGCTTTAAATCGAAATGTCAGGGCAATGTTTGTAATTGCGCGTTTCGTGTTTTATTTTTCAGATAAAGAATGGCGAGTTCCGCCTACCGCAGAGTTTAAAGCGTGCCCTTTCGGTACGATCTCCTTTCAACATCGTTTGCATTGCAAAATGTGCGTGCGCGCGTGCGTGCGCGCGTGTGCGCGTGTGCTTACCCAGCATACGTAGCAAAGACATAGATAGACCTTCGGCGCGTCACCTTGCCTTCAAAATCCTTCACGTTGAACGTTGACACCTCATTACACAGCGAGCATATCTGGAAATCGATTTAGGTGGCTTGGTAAGATGCGCACCGCCGGCACTCGCCGCTTGCCGCGTTTTCGCTACCTGGCACTTTGGCACGTTGCCTGGCGCTCATCTGACTTCCATTGTTGGAGGGCGGCTACCACCAAACCGCTCCGTTGGGTCCTTGACAAAGTCCTTGGTAAAGAAGCCAATCTTTACACCACTTGCACCACTCAATTGCGGGGGGGGGGGGGGGGGGAGTCCACTTTACCTCTAGAGCCCATCTCTTCCACAGCCAATGTCATGCCTATTTTGTCCCACTTTTTATCCAGCCAAACAGAAGGTGATTAGGCATGCGGGCTACATGACCCAGCCGATACGACTTTGCCTGGAGAAGGAACCTGCTAAAGGGATTCACGTTCACCTCTACACACACCACTTGCATTATCGACAGACTCTCCGAGTATATACTCCAGCAACTGGTTGTGGGATTTTCTTTTGGCATTAGTATCGCATTCCATGGGTGCCAAATTGTTGGGCTCACGACTGACAGAGATGATTATTCTTACACACGTGCCAAGAGATCTACAGCAATTTATAACTTGGGGCTGCCCCCCTGCCATACGGGTAAAACCAGTGAACCTCTGAATGAAATATTTTGGAATAAAATAATTTTCAAGTTTTTTCTAGCTATAACCATAGCCTCAACTACACTTGTGCCAAACGTCAGTTTCTAGCGTCGCGGTCACTCATCTTGCTGTTGTTGCCCCCCCCCCCCCCCCCGTGATCTTTCCCAGCAGCACAGTGACCCAGGCGGTGCAGCTACTACAAACGGAAGCGAGGGGTGAGCCCCCCCCTCAACCCTCTCTCCTCCCCCCGGTGTCGTGGAGGATCGGCTCTGTTTTTTCCCCTCCACCACTCACGGCGAGAAACAAAAAAAACGCGCTGCGGTGCAGGCGACGAGCGGGGACCGGCCAATCGGTTCCCGGCACGGACGCTCCTCACGACCACGGCCCACGAATTGCGATTATTTTTTTTTTACACTCCAGAAGAGGAACCCCGCAAACGCTTCCGCAACTCGACGCAATCTCCACCGTCGACGGATCGTCCGCCAGGTGAAAGCTCGTCGGCAAAACCCGTTCAAGAAGACGCCGAGGGGAGGCTCTCTGGCAAGCGTTGCGATGAACGGGAAGGACTTGCCCAGTCGCGGAGCGAGCGGCGCATCGACCCGAACTTGCGTGCGCCGACCGTGAGCCAGGAAAAACGAGCGCTCGCCAAGCCAAGCGACCACTATCTCTCACGCAGGAGGAGGCCGGGAAGGGGGAGGGGGGGGGACACATGCCTCGAGTTTACACACGCCGTGGAACTTTAGCGCCGAAACAGATGATTTATTTTTCAAAGTGTTTATAATCGTGAAAAGAATCTAAGGTATTACATTATTTTATTCTGAGAATGCAGGTTTAATATTTTATAATCACACTGTTGTGCCTCAACACATCCTTTTCTGCTATTATACATTCGGTCGCTTTTTGCAAACTTTAAAGTGTACACTCGCATTTTATTGAAACCGTACACAGTTTTTTTGCACAGCAGCGTCTGCCAAGTGTACTTGCAAGACGAATCTAGTTTGCAAGTAAAAGCAATGCAGATTGTGACAGGTTCCAACAGTTGTGAATCCATGCCGTCTTTGACAATTGCAGGTGCCACTTCAGTGCGAGGGATTGACAAACGGCCGAGGCGGCCTCGGCCCAGGCAGTGGCGCTCGCGTGGGTCGAGCGGCTTGTTAAACGAGCACTTGGGGAAGTCTTCAAGTCATGTAGACTGTAGTCTAGGTTTTTTTTGTTTACTGCAACGGTGCATCGGTGCTCTCTCTGCGGGCGATTCCGACCCAATGAGTTTGGGGGGGGGCGGGAGGGTCTTCCCTGCGTAGCCTCCGACGCCACCTTTGCAGCCGTCGGTGGGCGTGTCGCTGTAAAGCTGTGAATGGTTGCAGGTTCACCGGCGGGTGACATTTTGAAGCCAAGCGTAACTGGTTCCCGTGACGGGTCACTCGGACCTCCCGCGGGACCGTCCGCTCGTCTGCGTCCACGTTGAGTCGACTCGACCATCGATGCTGCCGTTGCTACGACGGAACTCCCGGTCCGTCTCGCCGGCCGTCTTTCGGGAGCCCCATCTGGCCGCCGCGCGCCACGCACAACAGGGTTCACGCCTGCATCACGAGGAAAGCCGCAAGAGCTGCTGTGGCCCCGTGGCATTAAAAAGACACCCGCAGGGAACTTGCCCTTGTTATTTTACCAAGTATAAACAAAACAAATACTCGAGGTGCTTTTATGCAAGCGGGCCACGGGAGGAGTGGTTTTAGAGCCTTGCTCGGAGTATCCGATTGGTGCGGATGCTGTGTGAAGCTTGCACCACCCCATGGAAATGTTGCGGGCATTATGGGCACCAGGGCGTGATGCCCCCTTACTTGACTGTCAGACAGTCCTGCTAAATATTAATGCTATACTACTGTGAAGAGATGTCGATGTATATCATTCACTTTTTCGTTTTTATTTTAAAGTCTTTGTTGCGTGTGCTGTGTATGTACTACAATACTGGCATATTGTGTGGTCATTGAATGTCACTGTGTGTTTGGGTGGATTAAACAATTTTATTTTTTTACCGGCACGAAGCGGGCGAGTGTAGCTTCTGCACCGTGGCGCTTTGTTTTGGCACCAGAGTTCACAAAAGGAGGGAGATATTTTTATATTTGGATGAGTTAGCGTGATGAGAGAAAAGCATGGGTAGGTCTATGAACATGGTGCTTATGTTTTAGATACTTGTGAATATGTTGTGTAAGTGTAGCCTTGCTTTGAGTCACAGCCGTAACCTTTTAAGAATGATAAATACACAGAAAAAGACCTCATTCATGATGACATTCATTGCTACGTGACAGCGTAAAGTAAAAAATATATATTAAACGTGCAATTAATATCTGAGATCGGTTTCAATAGCCTCTCGAAACACTTGTCTTTATTTCGTAGCACTTATGACTTTTTTTGCCCGCTAAAGTAGTCGTTGGAGCTAAATTTGGCATCTTAAAAATCGCTGAAATCAATTGAACATCCGACCACTCGTGATGCAGCGCACGACCATATGAGATGATGTGAAAAAGTCGCAGAGGCTGAACATCTTGTGGTGGGGGGGCACGGTGGGCAGGTGACGTCCGTCTCAACCTCTTAGCATGGTTGCCGCGTCGCTGACGTGTGCGTTGAAGACTAATCGTGGGCCCAAGTCGGTGCCGAGTGAGGTGGCAAAGATACTCGTGGTACCAATTTAATTGTATGCCCAATAAAAATGAATTGCGTGATAATCATTTCAAATGCAGTAGATTGTGAAGTGTATTATATTTCGGCAACAAAATCAATTAAAGTTTTGCCACTTCACTTGGTAGCCAGTGAATTAGCTGGTGCTTGTACCCACGAAATATACAATTTTTAATCAGGCTCTTGCACATGGTGCTGCGGGACAACGTTGTCACGGGAGATCGATCTCCTTCCTGTGATTGCAGAACGCGTTGAGCTGCTAATCTACATGGGTTTTCTTGGTGGCAACTTTTGAAGGGTGCTTTTTGGACACAAGTCGCCGAGGGCTTTTGGAAAGAAGGCGGACGTCACCTGACCCTAACCCTTCCTCAGGCGGTTCGTACGGAAGGGCGACTTTTGGCTTCATGAGCGCTCGGGTGCCATCGAGGCACGGTCCGGAGTTCGTTCGCGTGGAGGTCAGCATGTTGACGATAACTGCCACCGGGAAACCCCATGGAGATTAGGCAGCTCGGCACGTCCTGGAGTCACAGCAAGGAGATAGATCTCCTGTGACAACGTTGTCTGCAGCACCATGTGCAGAGCCTGATAATAAAAAAAGGCTGGCTTTTTTTTTCCTGCCCAAAGACACTCTCCCAAGTTGGAAGAGTGTTTTAAATTGGAAGAGCGTTTTTGAGCAGGAAGGATAAAAAGAAAACCAGTTAGTGACTATAAAACTTGCGTCAGGACATTGCTGCCCCAGAGTGCGCAAAATTGTCCAGTATCACCCACCCATCTGTGCCCAAGCCATGTCTCACGGCAAACCATGCAGGCAATGCACGGAGTGCCATATCACCCTTCAGAAGAGTGATGCGGATGCAGTGTTTCCCACATCTGGGGTCCAGGCACAAATCTGTGCGAGCTGCATCATCCCCTGCGGTGCTTTCTGGTTCGATGAGGATCAGGAATGAGCAGCACCTTCACACACATGCCAGAAGGTGGTTGTCCCCATCAAAATGGTACCAACCTCTCCATCGTCCCTGTCATTGCGAAGAGGGCATTTTGGCTAAGCGCAGCACCGCTGGCAGAGCACACGCGTGCTCTGGATGAACCAAGACTCGGCGATGCCAACCGACCATACCGCCCATTTCTAGGTCATACCACCAGTGCGGAGGCTTAAGAGGCCCCAGAATCTAATTTTGTGTCACTCAGTATTTTGCTCATGGTTTCTGTGCAGTGACAGAGTCTTGCCATCATCGATAAGCGTCACCATCGCCGAGCATAATTCCTGGTTACCATCGATATCGCTGCCGGCAAGTATTATTCGACAGGCGACTTGTCCACTCCGCTTTTTCATATGTGTATTGAGTGGCACCCTAATATCCATTAATTTGCGCCAATTACCTTTTTTATCCGGCTTGTCGTGAAATGGCTCCTTTGACCAATTAGGCTGAGGCATCTAACAAGCTTGGTTTTCGATTTTTGAGACGAAGTTTTTTTTGCACCTCCGATAAATGATGACCACTTTAGTTCAGCCAGAGTTTGGCTATTTTGGTGACATTCAGCCGTCGAGGTCCTGGCTCCTGCACGACCGATCGTCCAACCATGAAGCAATTTCATTATGACCCTGCACCTGCTGCATCACGGGTGCTACGGTGACGAGATGTTAACTACCTCGCCTGGCATACAGGTCGTAGGGTTCGATCCCGACGCCTGTATATTTGCAGATTTCATGGTCTCACTGTGGTCAACGTGGATTTGTTTCCGGATCCTCCAGTTTTCCCCTCCACATTTAGAATCAACACCATGCGTTTGGAGTATTTGGCTGCTAGGAATTTCTACGTGATGATACGTCACTTTGTTGAGGTATCGTTTGTGGCCATGGCGCATCTTAAAAAGAGCTGTATTGCTCAGTGGGACTTACCTAGTAAATGAAAAATAGGTTAGAGTCACCCTAAGCACTCCTGTTCATTCACCCACTTTACTGTATTATTACTCTCATAAACTTCATCCCTTGATACTTCTACATATGTCACTGACCCACGGTTTCTTTACTCTGTTCAATTACCGTGATGCTAGATGCAGCATGTTGTGTCCTCCTCCCGTTTGACTTTGGAATTCCATCCCAATCTGTTGCCGCGACGAGACGAATACCCGTGCTTAATTCGCGGACACAATCTCGATTGTACCTCACAATCACCCCTCCACCACCTCCATGTGCTCAGTCACGTTTCCCTCCTGGCTCCCCTCACGATGGTATAAACTCCCACCCCACATCAACACGGGCAACTTCACTCACCAGTATTCGTTCCTCCCTTAAGACGAATCTTTTTTAAAAAGCGTACCCCACCACGACTTTCTGTCCGCGTCCTTAAAACCTTCACCATCGTCCCCCCCTTCCTACCTCGCCAGCCCTCCCTGTCCCTATCATCACCCTTCACCATCCTCCACCCTTCATTCACCATCACCACCCCTCCCTTTCCCTATCATCACCCTTCCTTCACCATCCCTTCCCCTCCCCAACACTCAAACCCCATCCCTTTCTCCCACAACACCCCCCCCCCCCATCGGCCAATAACCAATATACAATTTATAATTATTGTAAAGCGCTTTGACAAAAAGCGCTCTATAAAAGAATAGATGATAAGGTAATTCAATACACGTATCTTGTAATCTGATGTACTGTCATTAAGTGATCTCTGTTGCTGGCTGTTTTTTAAAAATTATATTTGCTGTTAGAGGCATTTCGGCCTCTGCTCAACCAACTGCGATTAAAAGAGCCCCCCCCTCCAAAGACCGTGTGGTGAATGAACGAAGCACAACCCAAGATCTCGTGCAATATTTCGATTTAAATTTCGATTTAAAGCTTTCGTGACTGCAGGGATTCATATTCTTGGTTCTTTCGGTAAAGTCACGTAGAAGGGAAATAATAAAAATAAAACAATAAATATTTTCTTGCTGTGGTTTGGTTTTCACACCTGATGATGATTGCTTGTGTTGCAATCGAAACGTGAGAATTGTATTGTTTTATTTTTATTTCCCTTCTACGTGACTTTACCGAAAGAACCAAGAATATGAATCTCGTGCAATATTTTCCCTTCTCAGAGTTTGCCACCAGAGGGCAGACGACGTGGCTCGTCATTCAACGATCGCTACACAACATCCCCCCCCCCCCCTTTTTTTTTTAGCACATTTCAAAGACCTCCCTGGATTTTATTTGATAGTTTTGTCCCAAGACGATGCAGATGTCCACGTGGAATTCGTTGGAAAAAGTGGCGCGGATGACAAGCGAATGTGGAAATTCAAGCACGTGTCACAGAGCGGTTGTTTGGGATGTGGGAAAAAAAAGCTCGTTCCAACTTGGCACAAGACGGGCACGCAAGTGACTTCATCACATCTACCACCACCACCTCTATTTATGGAGCGAAGCAGGAGGATTTCTCCACACATCTGGCTGTCCGCCTGATGATGCCGGTTGTAATTACCGGCGAAACGTCGTACTCGGGTTGTAAACGTTGTGGCTTTGCTCTCCCGAAGCACAATCAGTGGTGCTGTACTCGTAACGAATTGGCCACGTTCTGATTAAGTGACAACACTTTACTAATTGGCTGTGTCGGGGTGATGGCGGGTTTAACGACACTTTTATATATTTACACGATCTAACACCAAATTAATGACATCAGGCCTTTTCGTTCAAGGAAGGAAATTAAATGACGTGAACCATTGTTGAAGCACCTCTTTGATCCATACCTTTTGTCACGAGGGTTCTGACAGCAGTGGCCTTGTCTTGTGAGCCACCGAACCAAAACTCTTCTCGAATTGTACACGACCTGTTTTTACACCATATTTGTAAAAGAATACTCTCAAAGCGCTTCCCCCCTCGTCTAATGCTTCGTGTACAAAGGCCGCTGCGTCATGTTTACAGAAGAAAATATAGCACGCGTTCGAAACGCAAACGTAGAACCAAATGCCTGACCAAATTGTGTTTTAAATAATGGGCCAGTTGAAATATTTACATTTTGAACATTTGTAATTACCAGTAGCGGTTGCATAGGATTACGAATTAAAATACCTTGAATAGGATTTTACCTTCTAAAGAGATGCACATTTCAACAATTAAAAAACTTGTACAAATAAATAAATAAATATGTATGTTGCGTGTGTTGTGTGCGTGATCCGAGACATCTCTGGCTCATTTAGTTGGCTGCTATGACGAAGAAGTGCACGTGGGAGTCTAAATTCCTGCACTCAACATCGATTCATCTCGCGGTCTCCCTCGTGCCGTCTCGGTTCACTTTGCTTTCAGTAAGAGTCGCATGCTCACTGTGCCCCCTCCCCCCAGGGAGAGTCTTTACTAATTAGGCACGAAATGTCACTGCACATTCGTTTCCCCAACTTTTAGCAATAATCGCAGCACGGCACAAGCGAGGCCCGATGACACAGGGAAGCGAGCGAATGTTCAAGGCGCTGCGCGTTTCCTGCTAACGTGGTCAGAATACGATTTAAGAAATGTTCTATAATTTATTTTATTTACCAGGCAAAGCCCACTGAATTATTAGAATTTCGCCATGGTGGCGAGATGTTAACTACCTCGCCCGGTATGCAGGAGGTCGTCGTGTGTTCGATCCCGACCCTGGTGCCTGCTGTATATTTGAAGTTTCCACGTCTCTCTCCATGTGGTCCTCCGGTTTTTCCTGCCACATTTAGAATCAACATGCGTTCAGATCATTTGGCTGCTATAAATTTCCACGCGATAAGCCAGTTCGTTGAGCTATCATTTGTGGCCATGTCGCTTCTGCAAAATAGCTATATAGCTCAGTGGGCCTTACCTGGTAAAATACAAAAAATTATTTCGTTTATAGCGTATTAGCTCTTCAGAGGTGACCCGATAATGCATGACAGCTCATTGAAGTGGCTTATGTGGGAATGTATAGGAATAGCCGAATAATCTAAACGCACGTTTCTAAATGTGGAGTGCAAAAAAAAATAGAGGACCTCGAGAAAAATCCACGCAACCATGGGGAGAACACGCAACCGCCAGATATACAGGCGTCATCAGGGTTGGCATCAAGACGTTCAACCAAGTGAGACGGTCATCCCAGTCAACCCATGGCATCTGGGTCTGTCCCATGAACTCCTGCCAGCGGCGAGCCTTCCACACTTCACGTGGCCTCAAAAGCGCACCTAGCCTGGCACAAGCGCCGTGGTGAAATCGCCGCCACTTAGTGGCGAATGACGGCTGTTTTGGGGAGTGGCGGCATAGCGGTCAGCTTCACTGCACCTTGAACCCAGTTGATCTTGAATCTATTCCTGCTCACGACTAACATCAGCGGCGAGTGAATTCCGAACTAGTCCTGGGGCCTTTCGTGGACCGACTCGGTCCTCGAATGAGTTCTCGGTGCAAGTGGTGTAAGCATCAGGACTTGGGAGACAACATTGCGACCGAGCGTGGTGATGGACACACCACCGCCTCATGCGCCGTGCTGCCCCTGATAAACGCTCTCACGACCCGAACAGCCGATGTAGGCTATGGGGGGTGGGGGGGGGGGCATCTTTGTGTGTCTCACTGGAGCCAGAAACAATTCGATTCCCAAATGCTTTTCGGTTTTATAATGCACGATAAATGCATTCCCTTGAATTTGGTTGCAGGAATTTTTTTTAACCGAAATTATTTCGCCGCAGAACGGCCTGCAGCGTTCTTCATCTCCTTCACGACGTCTTGTCTGTATGTATTGTACATCATTCATGTGCCCACTTCTGTAATATTCTGCACCTTCTTGTACATCAACTTGACAGTATTGTTTGTCTTTGTTGCGCTGTCTTGTGCACGTAGGCACGTGTGTACCGTCTCCTGTACTATTGTCTGCATTGTACGGTCATGCGCCCAAGTCACCTCTGTTGTACCGTCTTGTTCTTGCTTTGTATCATTTTAGTGAGGGCATATGCAGCAAAGGCTTCTACTAATAAGCCTGGACCACGTGCTGCCTTTACATGATTTTAGCCCGGATACTGCCCCTCTAAAATCCAGTGAGCTGAATCTTTGATTTAAAAAAATAGAGGGACAAAATTTAATGTAATGATGCAGGGAAATGTTTAACCAACAGAATGTATTGATCCTGCTGTGTCTCCTGACTCGGATTCTATTTCATTCTCTATATATTTCTTGCAACCTTTTCTCTGCTGTATATTTTCTTGAAACCTTTCTTGTACCACACCTCTCTCGTGTTGCGTCTGGCCTCTTTATATCTCCGTACGTCTCTATGCCAGCTTATCTATTTTCCTCTCCACGCATCTCTTGCTACTCCCACTCCATAACATCCCCATACTATGTCCCCAAGCTAGATATGTATGGACAGTACATCCTGGGGGAACATAAATTGTTGCAACGACACGTGTGGGAATACAAGGGGGGGCACTTGTAGTGGGCAAAATGTAACATTTAATGAGTGGGAATTTTTTTTTGGGATCTAAAAATTAGGATGCTAGAAAAAATTGGTCTCTCCATTTCTCTCTTTCTTTGACTCCGTGTCTCGGTCCATGTCTGACTCAAAGTACAGTAATGTCTTGCGGATCCGCCTCCTCTTCCCACCCCTCTCATGCTGCACCACTTTGGGGTGGCAGTGCACAAACACCAATTTTGCGTCTCGTTTTTTTTCATCGTTTCTCACTCGGGTATCGTTTAAAAGTTGTAATGTTTGCTTCATTACTATACAAGTAACAGATTAACCTACATTTTTACACGCATTTGTACAAACCATATTTGTCATGCAATAGATGTGTAACATGATATAAATAACAAGATTTTTTTATCGATTACATTCGAAATCTTTTGTTTACAACCCTTTCTCAATCCATTACCGGATGTAGATCTGTGGTTGTCCCTGCCTAATGACGGATGCTTGTGTTGCGCCCGAAACGTCGTGCTTTGTTTTATTTTATTTTCTCTACCTACGTGACTTTACCGAAAGAACCAAGAGTATGGATCCTTGCAGTCACGAAAACTTCAAGTCTAGAATGGACATAGATCTCTCGACGGTGCGTCATATCGTCGACCAGTCCAAATATTTAGAATGGTTTTCGCTTTGTTTGGAGAGCAGATTGGATTGGGGAAAGCTGGACTTGATAATGAAAGGCAACATTAATGTTCCAACAGAAGAACGTTTTTAATTAATCCATGTCAACTGCTGTGAGATGGATCAGAAACAAGGACATTTTTACAAATTATAAAAAAGTGTGAAAATAGAAAGACGCGTGCTTGGAATTACACCGAGTGACGTCAAGAACGACGGGTGAGAGAACATACACCAGTTAAACACGTCAGTCTGTTAGCACAGTTGGCTACATGAGGTGTAAAAGAAGTTCAACATACGTACAGGAAAAGTGGGCTTGGGCACAACACATCGCAAAAAGGGATCATGACCGATGGTCATGAATGACAGTGGCAGCAGGGGGAATGCAACGCATTTAAGAGGGCATCCACTATCCACCGGGGAAATGGAAAGCAGGTCTTGTGCAGGTGCTCGCTGGATTGTTGCGTCACAGGATTGTGAGAGATGGCAACGGCTCTGGGACAGTGGATAGATTACATCTGATAATGACTTAGCCAATTATTTTTCAAACGTGTTGGCATTTAGGCACGGAGAAAAGCGTTCTAATTTTAGATCCCCTCCCCCCTCCCCTGTATTAGGAGAGCACCCATCATGTATGTGAAGGATCTTGTACATCTCCAGCCTGTATTCTCTGGCTGTGCCAAATAAGACGTGAAAATGTGGACTCCACGAAATTTTGAAAGCAAATTTAAATGAAGGTGTTGTTTCTGCAGTAACTGGCAAACAGGTGATGACCTTAGAGCTTGTTACTTGTGTGATACAGGTTACATCTTGAATGGCAGCCCGGGTTTCAAACCGAGGATCTTTGTGGGGCCGACTCATTAGTTTACAGCCAAACGTAACAAGCTATTGAAGAAGAATCTTAGCTGTAAAAGTTCCTGCTCGCCTTGCTCTCCCCACGCAAGAGCTAGCTCTGCTTCTCATTTTTAACCTCTGCGGCCACGCTCAGCCGACTCAAATCCGCAGCCAGTTGGTCGCCCGCGCCCGCCACGGATTCCGAGGGTGCGGAGGTCGGCCCGGTGGGTGAGGCCGGCCCATAGGGGGGCTCCAGGTAAACGCCACCGGCACAGCGCTTGCCCGAGACGGGGTCGACTATCGCGCCCAGCTTGAAGACGATCTCGGCGACCTCGTGGCACACGTGTTTCCCACGTCGCTCGGACAGAGCCTTGAGCAGCACCACGTCACCCACCATGCAGCGCTCCTCGGGGTCGTGTGCAAAGTACGTCTTGCGGCGGTTGAAGAACTGGCCAAAGGGGGTGAGAGAGAGAGAGAGAGATCGGCACGGTTGGCTACATACGGGGCGAAGGAACTTCCAGATACATAAATACAAGAAAAGTGGGCTTAGGCACAACACGTCGCAAAAAGAGATTGTGACCGATGGTCAAGAATAACAGTGGCAGCCGAGAGATGCAACACATTTAAGAGGACATCCACAATCAGCCGTGCGGTCGGTGTCACCACACATCTGTTAATTCCTCACAGATGGCAACGCATGGTACGGTTGAGATCACAGCCTGTTTTGTAAACATCTGTGCGTGGTGTTTTCCACAGCACTAAAGCCACCACTACGGCATGTCTAGCTGGAGATGGCTTGCTAAAAAAAAATTACATGCTTAAAAGTAAATTCGTTAAAAGCCCAACTTTAACGAACATATGGTAACAATGATACAATTTCAGTTACAATGAAAGCATTGCAACCCCCAAGTAACACAATACTATAAAGACAATAGATTAGTAAGGTTCTTAACACATTTGTTTTTGTTATGTTGCTATTGGAATAAAGATAATTCAATGTTTCATCTGACCTGTGCGTTTATTTTCCAGGATCTGTATAGCTATAAGCGTGCAATAGTTAGCGCAACTATTGCTCTTACCAGTTTATTGTGTCTTAAGATGAAATAAAGTTTCCCTGGATAAATCCATGACATGATTACTTTATCTTCCATAGCTCGTTAGTGTCGTATGCAGCGGACTGAGTCGAAGAAACTTAACTGGTTAACATTGGCCCGTTTCACAAAACAGCTGACGTTATTATATTGAACATGTTCTGCTTTAAACGACAAACGTGGAAAATTATACTCAAGGTGCTTTATTGAAACAGGCAAGAACCACGAGCTCTGTTCATGTGAGTTGATATGAACATGTTTAACGCAACTGTTGGGACCACAACTTTTGCAAACAATAGATTAGCTCCTTGAGGTGGGTTAACATTTGCAATAGAGTATTTTGAAAAAATATTTTAATGTAAATAATTTGAAGGCACCACAGTGTCAAGAGCAATTTCCACGTAAGTTAATATGCACGAATTTTTTTGGAGATTGTATTTTATGTTCAATTATTATTATTTTATTATTTCCCTTCTACGTGACTTTACCGAAAGAACCAAGAATATGCACGGTGTCAGCTTAGAAGAGGCATTGTTACTGGTGCAGTATGCTGAAGTAGGCATTTAATGATGCATCGATTAAAACTGAATGTTACGCTAATATTTGTTTGTGCACGTGAGAATCGATTATTTACTATTTATGCGAATTATTAAATGACACGCTAATCTAAACATTTCTACTATTGAAGCCAACAACACTATAAACAAGACAGCGTTATTACAAGTGTAACATAAAAAAACAACGAAAACTAATTGATTCTTGGAACAAACCGCAAATAACCCGGGTATACAAATGTGTGGATGAACAAGGTGAGTTGCCAAGGGTCTCCTCGCGTGTGGTGTTCGACTGCGAAAAGAGCTTGACGGCTCATCGGATTCCTCCAAGTATAAATATTCGGATTGAGCCCCACTCACCTTGGTGAGGTACTTGTCCAGCACCATCCTCGTGACCCGCACCTTGGCCGTTTTGCACATCTTGGTGCCGATCACCTTGCCGATGATTAACTTGGCGTGCACGTTCAACGCTTTCCTCACCACAGTCGACATCTGGCAAAGAGGAGTGATCAGACGAAGCTTAAGTGCTGATGGTCTCCTAAAACAACAAAGTTCCCTCCAATGTAGCCTTAACGGAATGTTTGGGCAAGTGCTGTTAGCGAGTAGCAACCTATGAAGGCCGGCACGGCGCACACAAGGGGGTGGGGGGTGACCAGCACCACGCCCGGCCGCCTTTATCTCCCCAGTGGCGATGTTTTGCACATTGCACCAGTTACTTATGAGGCTGAATCAACCTTGGGGAGGCCCAGGACCGGTTACAGATAATCGTCACCGGTATTGATCGTGAGCGGGAATCGAACTCGGGTCGCCGGAGTTCGTGGCATGCTTTGTTTAAAAAAAACACACACACGGCCGGATGGCACAAGTGTCGTGCAAAATAAATGCATGGGGACTGTCTAATGGGTCAGCCGGCCTTTAAAGTATCACATTTAATCACGGGGAGTTGAACCCAGATTCAAAAGGTCTCCGCTCAATGATGGGCCCAACATCCGAGCCTCCCCGAGCCTCCCCTGTGAGTGTGTGTCACACTGTGAGTGTGTCACACTGTGTAAGTGTGTCACACACTGTGTCACACACTCCGTGAGTGAGTGTGTCACACTGTGAGTGTCACACTGTGAGTGTCACACTGTGAGTGTCACACTGTGTCACACTGTGAGTGTCACAGCGTGAGTGTGTCACACTCCGTGAGTGAGTGTGTCACACTCCGTGAGTGAGTGTGTCACTCTGAGTGTCACACTGTGTGTGTCACACTCACACACTCTGTGAGTGAGTGTGTCACACTCTCTGTGTCACACTCTGTGTCACACTGTGAGTGAGTGTGTGTCACACACTCCGTGAGTGTGTGACACACACACACTGTGTGTCTGCGTTGTCTCTCACGCTGCTGATGCTGATGTTGTTGCCGTGGTCGGAGCACGCGCGAGGCAGCCACCAAGGTCGCTCCGTCGCGGCGCGATGACGTTCAAGCGCCGCGACGGAAACCCCGCGGGGTCAAACGCTCGAGTTTACAAACGCGAAAAGAGTTTACAGAAATAAACTAAACGTGATAATAGGGTTTCCCCCCTTTTTTCTTTTCTGGCAACAAAACAGCTGTTAAGATGTTAAAACACCAAAATTTTACAAGAAATCATGTCTGCACGAACCACAATGCTTGTGGTCAGAATGCAAACCAAAAACATACTCTCATAAAAAATGAAACAATAAAATTCTCACGTTTCGGCCACAACACATGCAGCCGTGTTGTGGCCGAAACGTCGTGAGAATTTGATTAAATTATGTTTTATTTTTTTATTATTTCCCTTCTACGTGAATTTACCTAAAGAACCAAGAAGATGAATCCCTGCAGTCACGAAAGCTTTGAATCGAAATTTATACTCTGATATTTGCATTGTTCTTGAAACTGGTTGGTCCACACCAGAGACAGCTTTCTTTTGAGCCTCGTCTCAAACGGTGCGAGACCAGAGGACGCCAAAAGGCGTACAACCTTAAACTAAAGGTCTTAAATGTGAAATAAAGACTCGCAATTACAGCGCTTTGGTTGTTAATCATAACAGCGCACGTTTACATACGAAGGATGCTTGATTAATAAAAAAAAACTATCACCATATTCATCAGTATTGACATGAATCCTTGTAAAAAGGTTTTAGTTTTTTGCCATAAGAAAGGGTAAAAACCCCTGCTATTATATTTTTGTACTGGCAAAGGAGGTATAATAAAGCTCTTGCTATATTAAGTCTTTGAAACTGTTAGGCCTCCACCAGAGACAGGCTTCTTTAGGGCCTAGTCTCACTGGCAGTGTCAGACCAGAGAACAACGACAAAAGGCGGACAGTACAAGGACAATGCACGTATCAGGGCATTTATAGCTCGGGTGAGCAGCTATATAATAGGATTACCAATTTGCCAGTATGAAAAACAATAGGTTTTACCCTTTATGTGAATGCAACAGGTTTAAAGATATTCGAACGACAAATATAAACTTTTTAGCAAAGGGAATTGCCAGAAAAGGGTAAAACGTATGCTTATTTTTTTAGTTACTCTTTGGTTCTTTCGGTAAAGTCACGTAGGTACAAAATAAAACTTTGATATTGGCAACATGATACTGTATACGTCCAGCGCTGTACTCGCGCTCGGCCGTAGAGGCAAAGGCCTCGTAACTTTTTTATTGTAACTTCACTCTTCGTCGCGTGGTTAAAGCCCAAAGTAAACAAATTCAGGTTGGACTTTAAACCCCGGGTAAAGTCACGGTAAGGCGCTGTAAGGAAAAACCCGCTGCGTTCCCTTCACGATTCCCCTCAGGGTTTAAAATAAACAAAAAGCGCGGGAAGCGCCATTGACGGTTTCGCGCCCCCCCCCCCCGGGCCCCCCCCCCCCCGCGGCGCCCCTCCCCCTCGCGCCTCCTCCACGGAGAGTTTCGCGGCGCCCTCTCCAGCCCCACCCCCCACTACGTTGGGATTCTCCGGTCCCATTCGCGTTCGGATTATAAGACGCTGCAGAAAGTGAAACGCAATCCTCCCCCCCACCACCGTCCCACCCACCTGAGAACTTACGCTGATCGTGTCTAATACACTTACACAAAATCGCCGCACTCTGCACCGACTGCCGGATTATAAGGAGCATCTCCCAACTCTTTAATGATAAAACAAGGCAACATTTGTATGGTGATCCGGTGACTGCGTTGTTACCTGGGGGTCGGTGGTGAGTGGTGGGGGGCGGTGGTGGGTGGGGGGGGCGGTGGTGAGTGGGGGGGGCGGTGGTGAGTGGTGGGTGGGGGGTGTGGTGGTGGGAGGGGGGCGGGGGGTGGGGGGGGGGGGACGGGGCGGGGGGGGGGGGGGTGGGGGGGGCTACGCGTTAGGCTCCTCCCCCTTCTACAGTGGCCCCGCCCCTCGTCGGCCTTGCCGCTCGCAGTTGAATCGATTCTCTAAAAAGCAACGAGGCGAGGAACTCGGAGACCAACACCAACAACGACGACGACTACGACTAAAACAACAACACGGGGAGACGCATTACTGACGTAGAGGGTGACTGCCGACATTAACGTGGCGAGTGGGGTGGTCGGGGGGGGGGGCTCAGGTGTCGTGAGGAGGAGAGACGACGATGTTGTAGGAAGCGCCGAGGCGCGTACGGATTAAACGCAACCATGGGCCGTCATCACCATGCCCAGGCGCCGAGACGCGGCGGCGTTTAAAGTTATCGCGTGGTTCTCGATATTCTCTTCTTGTTGTTGTTGTGACTACCACTACTACCACTACTACTGTCCGCTGTTGCGTTATTGTCGGAGGCGGCGGCGGAGGAAGATGTCCCTCATGTCGCTGAAGAAGAAGCAGCCCAAGACGTTCAACGTTCGCGTCAACACCATGGACGCCGACCTGGAGTTCGGTTGCGAGGTGGGGTAACCTGGTGTTTACTATGGGGGGTAACCTGGTGTTTACTATAGGGGGTAACCTGGTGTTTACTATGGGGGATAACCCGGTGTTTACTATGGGGGGGGGGTAACCTGGTGTTTACTATGGGGGGGTACCCCGGTGTTTACTATGGGGGGTAACCTGGTGTTTACTATGGGGGGTAACCCGGTATTTACTATGGGGGGTAACCTGTTGTTTACTATGGGGGGGGGGGGTGTAACCTGGTGTTTACTATGGGGGGGGGAGGGGTAACCCGGTGTTTACTATGGGTGGGTTGACATTGCCTACAACGGGCCTAACGCGGGATTTAACTTCGCCTTAACGCATGGTTTAGAACACACGAGGTTAACTCTTAGCCTTACGTAGAGTTAACACACGGGGGTTATCTTAGCCTTACAGAAGGGTTAACACACACAAGGTTATCTTAGCCTTACGGCAGGGTTAACACACACGAGGTTAACTTAGCATAACGGCAGGGTTAACACGAGGTTATCTTAACATAACGGAAGGGTTAACACACACGAGGTTATCTTAACATAACGGCAGGGTTAACACACGCACGAGGTTAACTTAGCCTTACGGCAGGGCAAACACACACACGAGGTTAACTTAACCTTACGGCAGAGTTAACACACACACGAGGTTATCTTAGCCTTACGGCAGGGTTAACACACACACGAGGTTATCTTAGCCTCACGGCAGGGTTAACACACACGAAGTTATCTTAGCCTTACGGCAGGGTTAACACACTTGTGCGCACACGTGTCTTTGTCTGCACAGGGCAGCTCGTTTTGTTAAAGACCACGTAGGAAGTTTAACAGGGTCTGTCTCTCTCTCACGTTGTTTTTTGCCCATCAGCCTGAATTATTTGTTGGACTAACGCAGAGATGATTGGAATTGTCTGGATGTCCACAGTACTTATGCCACGTGGAGGGCACACGTTAAAACATGGCTTAGTTTTAAAACACATTCTTAGTTTTACATACTTTGATACTGCCAAAGAAAAGGGTTTCGTTTTTGATGGCTTTAGTTTGTGTGTGACACTCGCTGATAATGCGACCCTTAAACTGATTGAAGCCCTTAAATTGCTTTGAACGGGAACTGCTGGCTGGAAGGGGCCTCTCTTCACTAGAGGGAGCGCTCGAGGGGTACTTGGTCTACTCTTCCACTGCACAGGGAGGGTCTCTGTCATTGTACGAATGCGTTACTGTATTCGAGTTGGAGTTGGAAGCGGAATGACAAACCAATGCAGGAACGGAATAGCGGATATGATGAAGACCGACATCTTTCAACACATCAGTAGTAACATCATTTGAGTGTACGGTATTTAAAATACGTATTGTAATTCAGCAAGCGCCTCATCCAGCTGTCAATCACAACAAACCGGTTATTCGTACGGTTTGGTTCCTCGGTCCGACCATGCTACCAAAAAGCACAAGGTACTTACATTTATTGTGCGTCTTGTTTTAGTTTTCGCCAAAGTGGAATGACAGAATGTATTTGTTTAATGAATCAACGAGGACGTGAATGTATGTAATCATGACATTTGGAGTAATCCGTCGTTAGGCAGTTACATAACACTCAACTTGGTTATTTCACTCATTTAATTAATTCACCTTTCACCAAAGTGCTTTCGGTTTTTTTAATTATTGTCGTGGGCCAAGCCAGTTGGTGGTATTTTCTTGCCTCGACCTCCCCCCGCCACCACCACTGGGGGGTTCAGGTTCGTGTCCCGAGGCTGTATCGTTCAGGCAACACGGGAGGGTGGGGGGTTTAAAAAAACGACACGGGCCGCGGTTAATTTTAATGGATTTAAAAAAACGCGTTGCAAACAAGAAGCAGTGAAGAAGAACAAGTTTTGACTGCTGTGGCGTTACGTTTGAAGAAGGCGGCAACCCAGGGTACAGATGTAACCCCAACTTAACTGTCAACCCATACGGTTTTTACCCCGTATTCTTGTACAGGTAAATTGAGTTTCCAGGTTTTATATATATATGGTGTTACAGCCGTTTCAATACGGGGTTTGTAGGATGAACGTTGAGATTTATAAGGGCACGGGGTGAGCAATAACATGTGAATTGGTCTGTAATTAAGTAGGCACTGATTCGGGGTTGACAGGTATGACTTAACAAGCGGTGGATCATTTCAAACAGACCACTTGGCGCTGTTAGTCGTTGATGAAGGTTTTGTTGGCAGGAATTTTTGGCGGGGTATTGTAAGCTTTGGGTAGTTTTACATATTTGAGTACTGCCAATGAGGCCTTTGATGCAAGCTTTTCAAAATGAAGTTGATGGCAGTGGTTAGGTTAGGAATGGGGCCCCGTTTACCCTTAATCATGGGTGTCAATATGGTGTAGCAATGTGAACTTTACTTGGGCAGTGATTTTTTTGCCGGTTACACAAAGATTTTATACATTATATTTGCAGAGCGGTTTTTCATGGACTACATTAGAAGAACAGAGGTCGAATTTAGTGTTAAAAGATGGGCGTTTGAGGCAGGAGTAATGTGTGTTACTATTAAAACCAGAGGGCCTAACTCTAACGACAATGCTCTTTCTTTAACAATACTTGCAGAGCATGAATTCAATATGAAGAATGTTGTAAGAAACTTGAAATTTGGTTACAGAGTATCGCAAAGTTGTTGATCAGGAAAAGTAACAGTTGCAACGGGATGTGTGCAGAATGGAGGCCACGTTATTGAGACTGGCATTGTATTTGACACACACAAGTTGTTGACCAAGGATAACTTTAACCACATCTTGGGATAATGTAAGAGCAGACCTTGTTGGCCAGTTGTTGATATTGAAACAACTACAATATCTCTCTGAAGGAAATAAAAGGGAAAGTATAGTGACAACAGTAGGATTGGTAATGATGACCCCTTGAATACTCAAAAGGGTTTTTCTTACAACACTTGAATTTAAGAGGTTTTTTTTCAACTTCACTGCAACAAAACAACAATGAATGCATTTTATCCATATTCATTTGGTATTTTTAACATAATGGAGAGAGCCCATGGAAAGAACATACCGTTTGGTATACTCGGCATTGTTAAACATTATGAATAAATCTCTGTCCTGTGTGACCAGGTTATGGAATGATGTGCGTTCCAAGGGGTTCCAAGGGATTCCAAATCCTCCAAAACATCACCGTCTCTTGTAAAACGACGGAGCTCAGGTTGTTAGTGGCATGAGCATAAACCATTTTGCAAATCCACATCTGCTTGCTTAGATTGGCTCGTCTCAAGGTAGGATGAGTGGGGATCGAATGATCTGACGTACGGCTATGGAGACAGATCCGGTGCGGGGAGTGAGTTGGGTATGCACGCCCTTGGTTTTAAGTGTGCGTAGTTTACCTTGCCGTTACATTTTTGCATGTCTGGGCAGGACTAAAAACATGTTCATACGTTGGATGAATATTCTGATTGCTATTGTTGAAGGTGAATACCTGCCACTGCTAATTAATTCAGAATCAGTATGTGTCTTTATATTGGAGGAATCCGATGAGCCATGAAGCTTTTTTTCACGCATGTCCAGTTAGGTACTTTGCACTCGTATTGTACAAAAATACGATCGGAGGGCAAAGTTACAAGAAAGGTAAACAAATCTCCCAAAGAGATACAAAGAAAACTAAACCATCCCCACCCTACCAGGCAAAGCCCACTAGGGTATTAACTTATTTTTCAGAAGTGACCTGGCTACAAGTGATAGCTCAACAAAGTAGCTCACAATTTGGACATTTATAGCACCAAAATAATCTAAATAATCTCAATGCATCTTTATAAATGTTTAATTAATGTGCAGTCGTTTTTTTACGCTTTCCAAAAACCAACCAATCTTGCACTGAAGTAGAGAGTTTATTCCATTCCACGACGATAATGTTTGTTGTCTGGGTATTTGTTTAGTTCAAATATTAGTTGTAAACAATATAAACTATGATTGTTAAGCAATTTTACTCGTCAAACGGTAAGAGTTAAATGTATAATATGTTACCCTAAATAACCTGTTAACCCTGTGCCGCTGAGCAACCGACACAGCAGACACCTCGTGCAAACAGATAGAAAAATCTCAAGCCGCAGGAGGCAATATACAAAGTAGACTTTGTCAGCAGTTAAAAGTTGAGCACAAGGGGGGGACATGATGATGGCTGGTGAACCCCAAGTTAAAAACTAGGTTCATAAAAGCGTTGTCTTGAGCAATCATGCATTAGTCCTTAAAAAATAGTACGTCCCAAGAAATACCCACCAGGAGCTAGTGTATACTGCAGCTAGAATGACGGACCATGGATATCATTAGAGTGATTTCCCCCTCTCCCGTTCCAATTGCTGCTATCTGCAGCTATTGTGGGAAATAAGCAGGTGTCGTGCTGAGGCTGTGAACAGCAGCCCCCGTAGCCAGCCGGGAGGAGGGGTGGTTACAATGAGCTTAAAGCAGTTGCCAAATTTTTTTTCTGCCGAGGCTGCTGGATTATGCGCCTGAAGTGTACCTTGGATCGAGGAGGCGCTCAGGGCCAGGAAACCCTCCTGTTTAGAGAGATGTTTCGAGACGGGGGCAGGAAGGAGAGGAGGCGGCTGCCCCTTTACTAGTGTAATATTCGTGGCAAGGTACAACATTTGGCGATGATGAACATGGGGCCTTTAGAATTTAGAAGTGCCTGCTTGCATGTCTTTAGGCACATGGCCGAGCCCAATCCGTCATATTTTGCCGCCCGCTTGGTCAGTGGTGATGGCATGGATTATGGCGCTTGATGTGTTCCTAACGACTAATCACCTCGGCAGAAGGTATATGACATTCGAACGAAATGTGATTTTTTTTTGAAAACTAAAGGAAAGTCCATCTCGACCCAGAGTTTCATTACATCGGCAGCCTGTCTCAATGGCTGTGGGAATACATTCACCTTGCAAGCCAAGTTCCACCTTTCTTCGCCAGAGTAGGCCTAATTACACTGTTTGATTTTATAAACATTTTGAAGAAATGTCATGCATATTCCTCGGGCAGTACTTTTTTGTACAGGTGATATCGGAGAGGAACTCTTTCGTTTTTTAAAGGAGGCGTCATCAACATTGTGCTTATTGGGGAGATTGAGAGACGATGCGGATTGTGTTGTTGGGATGCCTGAAAATAATAGCCACACCCCAAGACGTTGAACATTTTTGGCTGTCTGTTGAGAAACCACCAACAATCTCGTGAAATGTGACAAAGAGTCGCCTCAAATAATTAAAAACATTAAAAAGTTTGCATAACTCCATGAATTACACACGATTATTTAAGCTGGATAACCCTAAGCCTGGGAGGTTAGCTGTTCACAGCCCAATGATGTCACCTAGAGCCCACGTTTATTGCATAGCGTTTTAACACAAATGAGGTTAACAATATAACAATTTTAACGGGTTACTTAGAAGAACATGTTTGTTCGTTTTATATGCATTGCCAATTTTTTTATTAATCCCTTGTAAGCCTTATACCAAAGCATGCACAGGCATGTGGATTCTTTTTCTATTTAACTTAAAAACTGCTTTTATGTAAATGGAATATAAAAACATTCTCTCCTGCCAGATTAGCACCATACTTGGAATGCTTTTTTTGGCATCAAATCAAGTAATTTATTGACCAGGTACTGTAAATAATTGGAAATAATGATGACATATCATGCTCATTTGAAAATAACGGCTGGTTTGTACATAGTAATGAAATATAAGTGTTAATATCGCGTATGTTTTACTATGAAAAATATGAAGCCTTCTCTCTTTTCCTGCTTGTAACCCTCTTTTTTTAAATATAACCGTGTTTTGTTACAGATTAAAATGAAGGGGAAGGATCTCTTTGACCTAGTGTGCCGCACCATTGGCCTGAGGGAAACTTGGTTCTTCGGCCTTTGCTTCATGGTTAAAGATACCCTCACGTGGCTGAAGATGGAAAAAAAGGTGAGGAATATGTGGGGTTTGTCTCGGACCATTGGAAGTGTTGCCTCTAAAGTATACAGGTAGTCCTCTACTTACGATGGAGATGCGTTACGAACACCCAATCGTAAGTCAAAAATATCGTAAGTCGAAGATGGCCTAGCCTACCCAGGAGTCTTAAAGAATGGTGATAATTTAGCAAAACAGCAATTTACAGTAGCGTACTGTATAAACTATATACTGTATGTATTTATTAATGACAATACTGTATTGCACAGTAAAATGTAAAGTAAAAACAAGGTAAATTCTTAGCCTACCTCTATGAACTGCAATTTAATAGAAAAAAATTTTCAGGAAACAATCCTATCTGCATCAGTCAAGGCGGGAGATGCGTACATCCCGGCAGCGTCCCAACGTACAGTATCGTACCTCGTACGCTGCTGCGTATGCCTGCCGCACAAAATTTTTAATATTTAACAATTTTGTCGTATCGCTATCGCCATCGTAAGATCGAAATATCGTAAGTCGGGGATGATCCGTACCTACAGCCAGCAACGTGCAGTTAAATTTGTAGTCGGCACTTGGGTCTTAAAGTTGCCTAAGATGGTCCCATATATTTCTAGCCATGCAATTAATTTGGGCTAGAACAATGCATTTATTCACATCGGTGTTTATAAATTAATGTGTGTGTAAAAATACTATGTTCACATCACCCCTGAAGTTACTAGACATGCTTACCATCCTCCACGATGTAAAAAAGGCAAAGATTTTTTTTATTGAATTGTGACCCTGCTTCACAACAGTTCAGCTAATCATCGGGAGTGAATTTCTCCACCGCTACTAATCATACATTGCACAGTGGTCATAATGAATTACAGAGGTTTTTATTTTTCATGATGATGTGTCCATTAAGCTCGCATAATTGATTTCGATTACGGAGTAATTCTCGAGTGATCTTTTATTGGCTGATGAGAACGATGTGCTCAACATCCTTAGATTGGATAAAAGTGATTGGTCCGATTGTTTTTTGATTGGGGTGTAATGACTTCTGTGCATTAAACTGCACTGGACCATTACCAGAGAGTGGCGTGTCACAATTATAATTCAGCTTGTTTCACGCATCACCACATCCTCCCCATTTCTGCTCACATTTTTCATTATGGTGCTTAATGTGGATTGTGCTGAAATAGTTTTCTGAGATGAGATGAGGGACTGGGGTGTTGCATTTGAAAACGCTTGAGAGTTTATTTTCACAGGAACTAAGTGATACACAGACGTGTACAGATTGAGTCACTGATACATTGTGTTTGGTTGACATTTGTTTTTTTGCCATCTCATTTGCTGGATATAGTTAAACAGGAATGCCCTAGGTGGTTTGCGTGTCTTGGGAGCCAGTGTTGGCCTGTTGAAAATGCAATCACGATCCTCCGTTACCTTTTGTGTGGCATCCATCACAGGTTGTACAGTCGTTTGGATGAACACTCTGATGATCCAAAAACCAAGGTTGACATTGTTTTCATTTGTGTAGCCAGTGCTGCTCAAGGTTGCCAGATAGGGTTTTTACTTAACTACTTTTTTACATATTGATGTACCAGCCCAATCTGAAAGATCATAGCGAATTTGTTTTGCAGTAGAATATCCTTAATGTTTGCAATCAATGCGATGCTGGCATAGAAGTTTTAGTACGGTGATAAAGTATGAACAACCAATGTATGTCCTCTGACGATGTTGATGACTTGTATAGCCAATAGATCAGGGTTTTCCTCACATTTACCAGTTTACTCCCATTCAAATGTAAGTTAACTTGTTCCATGCTGCCTGATGATCGTCAAACATGCCCCACTTGATGCGCAAAGCAAATCGCATCGTCTGCGTTTATGGAGCTGATTCAAATTGAGATCTCACTTGGCCTATGTGTGCACGTGTGGGCCACATGCTGCAGACACGGCCGTGCGCACAAGTGGGAGTAAATTAGTCAACGCGGAAAGATGTTTAGTGTGGTGGGTCGCGAGGACTAGAGTTTGGAAAACCCTGTTTTTGTTTCCTACTTTTCATGCATTGCGCATTGGGAGCCTAGATGGAATGCTCATTATATATTTTTATAGAAAAAAATTCGACTTTAATGAGATTCACTGCTGTCACCATGCAATGCTGTGGTGATTTTTAGATGGTACATGCCTGCTGGCTTACTCTTCTGTGACCATCTTGAAACACTCTTAAAAAAATGTAAACACAGGAGTGTGACCTCAGGAGTCAAATGTGAGACTTGGAACATTTTAATTCGGTATTTATCTGAAATAAAAGGATAGTATACTAACTGTGAATATAATAAAGCAGCGTTCTTGCACTATATTTTCCGGGGGGGCGGGGCGCATTATAAAATTATCATGTGCCAGTGTCAGGACATCATAACCACTGTCCATACAATGACTAATCTGTATCTCTATTTCTCCACATCTCTCATTACTTATTTATCTTATTAATAAATATATCGCTTGTCTACAGGTTTTCTACCCCTTACATCTCTTTCATCTTACTAATGTGTTTCCCTTTTTTTCCCCCTTTTTCTGGGCCATAACTCGGCGGGCCGCTTTTGGTTCTTGGGCCTGCTAGTTGTGAAGAAGCCTGTCATAAAATATTATGTTCTGCCATGAAGTAACATGTCTGATATTTGAATCAAATTTAACCCTTGTTTTAGGTGCATGCTTTTTTAATTATATCCCTTGGACACATCAACGTATTAATTTATAATTTTGTGTCCAGCAGCAAACGATGCGGTGTTTTGTGACTGCCATTGCCATGTACGGCACCTGCAGCAACAGTCGGTGGTGTGTGCGGCTGTGATTGGTGGTGGTGGTGGCAGGTGCTGGAACAGGAGGTTCCCAAGGAGGATCCCATCTCCTTCCAGTTCCTGGCTAAATTCTACCCAGAGTCTGTGGATGAGGAGCTGGTGCAGGAGATCACACAGCACCTCTTCTTCCTCCAGGTGTGTACTGTGCACCACAAAGTGAAAGGGGGAGACGTGGTGTTTGAACTCCACGTCATTGTTTAAGTGTTCGGTTTCTTGCACAGTCATTTAATTTTCTTGTTTGTTTTGACTCATTTGTTGTAGCCCTCCTTACAAAATATACTTTGTTTTGAAGCGCTCTCGCCTGCTTATGAATAAATTATTATCACTTATTGTGCCCGTGACGCAGTGGTTAGTGAACTACTATGGATACTGTAACCTGAGTTCATTTACCAGCCATGTCTAATATCTGAACAATGAGTTATATCTACACCTGAATTTTGGTCCAGCGTGGTGAAATATGGTTAAAACAACCCCCAGATAACTGATATGGCTTAGGGAGGCCTTCATCCAGCAGTGGATTGACAAAGGCATCTAAATTATTTAAATACTATTTTATTGTCCCATTTTATGCATCGAAGGCATAAAGTTTCCTTGAAGACAGATATTAGAGCCTTTTGTACAGTGTGAAACTATATGCTACATACCTCAGCCATACATGTTATTGGCTGCCGAATATTATTTTCACGTGTTAACATTTTCCTAGGAGTGCTTCAAGATGCATCACAGCAGAGTGAGCGAGCAGAGATGCACTGCGTCTAAAAATCACCACAGCATTGCATGGTGACAGCGGTGAATCTCATTAAAGCCGTACTTTTTTTTTCAAATGTATAATGCGAATTCCATCCGAGGATCCCAATGCGCAATGCATGAAAAGCAGGAAACAATAACAGAGCCAGGGCAACCGACCAAACTAAAGAGGGAAGGCCACTTTAAAGAGATGGGTTGTCAAAGCAGACTTCAATATATCTCCCAATTTTGATTGCCTGATCTCAAGTGGCAAGGCATTCCATAGCTTGGGTGCCACGCTAACAAAAGGCCGATTATCAAAAGAGCGCCATCTAGACCTTGGGAGTGCTGAGCAGTTGTAGATCATAAGATCTTAAGGACCTAGATGGAATATATAAATGTATTAGTTCTTGCAAGTAATTTAGAAATATTAATTAGCCTTTTGGCATTATACTAACTTCTACTAACTTAACCCATGTAAACTGAATTTCCTACATTTCCATTAAATTGATCGTTTCCCACAGTAGTTTTGGAATTAATTTATCCTTTGCCAGCGTCCACTCTTTTTGTACATTGATACTGAGAGGCGTTGAACGCCTGAAAAACTGTGATGTTCATTGGGATGTCGTGAGAAATAATTATGCATTTTGTATACAAACTTTTCTTTGACAGGTGAAGAAAAAGATCCTGGATGAGGAGATATTTTGTTCACCTGAGGCATCTGTCCTTTTAGCTTCATATGCTGTCCTGGCCAAGGTATTGTGTGTCATCAAGTTCATATCCAAACTGCGTACCAATGAAAATAGCTCGTTTTTTTTACTGTTGTCCAAGCAGAAACTGGCACAGCTGCTTGAGTGTAGTGAGGCTGAAAGTGCTGAGTGATGTCACTGATAGAAGAACCACTTTGGGAATGTTCGTTTGGCTCGACGCAGCATTATATTCAGCCACACTCTGGAGGTTATAGATAGTGGCAGCTGACGCAGACGCAACATAATTGTTTTTTTTTTCTCTCATACAGTAAAGCTATCTGCACAGCAGTTGAGTAGGTAATTTGACCAGGCTATGGGGAGAAATCTCTCTTAGTGGTTTATAAACAGGGTCGTTCGGTGGGGGGTAACAAAAATGTGATTGGCACCGGTTGCACATTGAGTTTGGTTGCACGTAAGCCTTCATGAAATAGAATTTGTTTGAAAGTGTTCTCCATATCATCTGTTTTTTTTTTTGTTCGCTGTCGTTGCAGTATGGCGAATATGATCGGAGCCTGCACACTCCGGGTTTTTTGGCTCAAGATGAGCTACTGCCAAAAAAGGTGAGCGTGCATCGTGTACAAAATAAATATATTATATTCCATTAGATGTTTCATCCTTATTCGATTTTGCCTGAATGTATTCATGTGTATATGTAAGCTTGTCTCATGTGAGCAGTATTAAAGTCCAGCTCATAGAAATGCATCCATCGAAAATAATATTTTTCTAAACCAAGAAAAAAATATATAAAAATATCTAATCCGCTGTCACCTCATTGCCGCCGATGTTGAGTTGGCACATTTGTAATTTTTATCTGTAAAGAAGCAATGTGCACCATGCTCATTCTTCTAAAACGTTGTGTTGAGTGTTTTTTCATTGTGTTTAAGTCGATCCATATCACATGAATGAGTAACAATTTTCAGGCAATGGTATTTTTTCACATGTAGAATTGTTTTTTACGATTGGGAAAGGAACGGTCTCCTGTGTGTATTGCGTTGGTTTTGCGTAGATGGCACGGGGTTGATTTTAACCAACAGTTTTATGCGGGAAGATGGATAGTCTACAGTTACATTATAGTGGTAATTTATCTTGAATTCTGCCTTGAGAGCGAAAATAATGCATTACAGTTTGTGAATCGACTTCCACGCTTTTCTGTTGCATCTTGAGTGCCTTTTTATTTATATCAGGTCATCAACCAGTACCAGTTGACACAGCCAATGTGGGAAGAAAGAATTACAAACTGGTACAAAGGACACCAGGGCATGACCAGGTACATTGATATGCAATATATATTAGCAACCCCATTTAATCTCAGAATAAAAATCGTTGTTGGCGATTGATACTGTTAAAGCATCATGTTGATAGCTCTGCTTGATAAGGAAATTGCAATGCATTATCGGGCCTACTGAGATTCATGTGTTTGAGGTACGTTTTAAATACAATATTTTACAATGTAACTGGTAACATTAGAAACTGTAAGAGTTACATCACAACACATATGTAGCCTGCAGAGCGTAATGAAGTAGGGATTTGCGTAAAATGTGACTTACATGTGTTAATTTTCTCTAGTTAATTTATATGCCAATTTATTTGCACTATTTTCCTATTCTTGCATGGCCATTTGAATTTTACAATATTGTTGAAATCTTACATTGCACTGGAAGCTTTTTTTTTTATAATATAGAAATAGATCTCAGCTCTTATACTGTGGGAAAAGTAATGGCTATATCTTATTAGTCATGGGATTATATTTTAGTAATATTTATACTCGTGGATTTGTATGTGCGTGATGTATGAATTACACTCTTGTTATTTTGTTACTTTAGAGATGAAGCTGAAATGGAGTATCTTAAAATTGCCCAAGATCTCGAAATGTATGGAGTTAATTATTTCCCTATAAAGGTAAATGCGTTTTCCATGAAAGTAATTTGACATGACATTACCAATTTATCTTGACCGTGATTGCATTTGTTCCCACATTTGGATGAATTAAACTGTGCCTCGTGTGTTTCATTGACATAGGACAAAAAAGGAGTTGATTTCTTGCTTGGGGTCGATGCTCTGGGCCTAAAGATCTTTGAACCCAATGACAAGTTGCAGGCGAAGAAGTCGTTTCCGTGGAGCGGAATCAAGAATGTGCAGTACAGTGACAAAGAGGTGGTAACATGTGCCCAGTGGGCACGTATTTGCTTGTGGGAAGAGCTTATCAGCACTTTTCACTGATATGTGTCTATAAAGTGTGTCTATGAGGATGTTTGTCCACTGGATGTAAAGCTATAATAAGCTATTGTAATCAGAGACACTAACAGCATTACATTGTTATTTTAGCTCGCTTTTGGAATGGTCATGGGGGGGGGTGGTGTGGTGCGGAGATCGCACTATGAAACGGCCGACCTGAGTTTGATTTCTAGCCATGGCTATAATCCGTGGCGAATGATGTCTGAACAAGTCCACATCACCAACCTGCAATGGGCAGCATGTCCTGGTGACCAATACGGCACGGGGATGCCTTCAGCCAGAAATGGAGTGTTTATTTATGTAATTGTCAAAGAAGATACATTTAAGAAGAAATGCCATTTGCCAGTTTTTTTTCTGCACAGTTATTGACCCAAAATGTTTTTCCGCTTCATGTTTTCCAGTTTACCATTAAGCCTCTTGACAAGACAACCGAGGTCTTCAAATTTTACTCTTCAAAGCAGAGAGTAAACAAACTGGTAGGGGCTTAATTCACAACTTGGTTATCTTTGTTAACTCTGTTAACGTGGTTATTAGACATGTAATGTTTCTACCTTGTGATTTGATGAATTGTCACGAATCGTGGTAAATTCATGATATTTTTTACTGTCTAATTTGCATTGTTTTTGATGTCTTCTATCTTGATTCATATTGACTGATTTACTCCGTTTGCGTAAATGTAACCGCGTAGAATTTGGATCGTAATGACTTGATTTATTAAATGCACAATTGATTTGGATGTCTTTCTGAGCGTACAAACTGATTTTCAGTCAATAAATTGATCATTTGTTAATTGATTTAAGAGGTGTGAACTGATGTACTAAGTTTTAATCAGAATTTCATTTTATTTAAAACTTTTAATGATCGTGAATTGAGTGAATTTGCTGATGTTAAATATAATGTTGTTCTTATAATAATTGAAAAACATTGAACATCCTCTTGCTATAATTTAAAGCTCAAAGCTTGCGTTGGAAATGGTTTAATATAATGTTGAAGGCATTTGGTTTTATCCATCTGCTTTTTTAGTTATTTCCATGACTATATCTGAAATGTGAATTCCAGATCCTGCAGCTGTGTATTGGAAACCACGACATGTTCATGCGACGGAGAAAAGTAGATTCTATGGAGGTACAACAAATGAAGGCTCATGCCAAAGAGGAGAAGGCACGGAAACAGGTATGGTTATAAGCCGGCTATGGATATTCATCACATACACATGCCTTCCAGAACAAATCCTTAGCAAACGGTAACTTTGTTCACAATAAGGTTTTAGCATTTGGCAGTACGCTGCATTGTATGGCGTGATATTTAGTTACGAAATAGATGAGAATAATTTTTATAGGTCAATAGCTCGTTTAATCTAGCTCATGAACAGCACAGACTGACTTCGTGAATCTACCGCCATTTGGCCAGATAACGCTGTGGTTAGAATGCACAATTGAAAGGCTTTGAGTTCAAATCTCATTTTGGGGTGGGCTCAATCCATAACCCCTTAGGGTCAATAAAACAAGTAGAATTGTTGGAAATGTCAGTGGTTGTCCTTTAGATAAATTAACCTGTATTCCTATTGGGCTACATGATGGAAGGCAGAGGACAGTGCAGCAGAATTAATTGTTGTACTCTGCTCCCGCCTTCACCAGTCCACACTTACCAGTGTGGTAAAGTATGGTAAAATAACTCCCATACTTTGCGGCATCAGGAGGCTTTCATCAAGTGGTAGGTTGACAAAAGGGCTGTATATGCACACCGAGGAATATAGAATATCCACCGCTGAATCAAGGGAGACCAGTGGAAACGAGCACCTTCCAATGCTTGTTTGAGCTGGGAAACGCTCTCAGAGTAGCTTGCCGTTGAGTACGTTAAGAGTGGTCCCGAGTGTAAACCTGATGCACACAGTAAAGCATTTAAGTTGATGATTCCATATTGAAAATTCCCTTTTTTGCCTTGGAGATTGTGACTGACATTGTGGATGTGATTGACTTTGTGTTTGTATGCAGCTGGAGAGGCAGAAACTCGACAGGGAAAAGCAGCTGAGAGAGGACGCGGAAAGAGCCAAGGATGATCTAGAGAGGCGGCTGTTCCAGATGCAGGACGAAGCTCGGCTGGCCAATGAAGCCCTCGTGAGTGTCGGCGAATTACACGAGCATAGCTCTCTCCGGTCAATAAACAAGCATTTAACTCTTTCACGTGTGCCTTGTTTCTCAGCTGCGCTCGGAAGACACAGCGGAGCTTTTGGCAGAGAAAGCTCAGATAGCAGAGGACGAGGCCAAACTGCTTGCTCAGAAGGCGGCCGAGGCCGAGCAAGAACTGGGACGTCTGCAGGTCTTTACGTTTGCATTCGTATTTAATTTTGTTTTCATGTGGATATGTTACGAAGTAATCTTTGGCTGCAGACGTTGCATGGCTTTGTTATTCGTCATGTCATAGTTGCTTTAAAAAATATATCCGTACAGATTTGATTAGATTGTGCTTCGTGTATGCCCAAGCAAAGTCATTGGAGCTAGAAACATAATTTCTGTCCCTGGGATGTAGGTGACTGCACTAAAGACAGAGGAGGAGCGACGACTCACGGAGCAGAATGCTCGTGAAACTGAGCGCATTGCTCTACAACTTGCCAAGCAATCTGAACGCCGGTGCGTTGTTTGCTTGTTTGGGGGTGTGTGTGTGAGAGTGATGACATTAATTTATGGTATCCTCGTAAGCCATGATCAGTCCACTGCTGGATGAAGGCCTCCCAAAGCCGTCATCATCTCTCATGATGTAATTGTCCACCTGGCACCTGCACACGACCTGATTTCGTCCCTACCTCTCCACGATGGACATCCTCTGGAGCGCGTCCCTCCCTTCGCTGCTACTCCATCGTTATTACCGATTGGCCATCATCCCTTCTAGTGGTGTCTTACCCATGCACTTTAATCTTAACAGAATAATGCGTTTATACTGCCTATCTTTACCAATCCACGTATTTCTTACTCTGTTTTGGTGTAATTCCAGGCGTGAGTCGACCCAATGCTTTGCACACTTCGCAGTTTTGTTCCATTGTTTTTGTAAAGTCAATTTCTGATAAATATGTCAAAGCTAGTAGTGCAATTTGAAACCATTTCATGCTAGCATTGGTGGTTTGTGAGACTTGCATGTGCTGGACGCGTTGATTTTCTTTGGTTGTACGTGTGATTAGGCTGAAAGAGGCAGAGCAGCTGAAACAGGATTTGGAGGAGGCAAGGGAGTCTGAAAGGAGAGCCAAGCACAGAATCCAGGAGCTTTCTACACCCTCCTATCCAGTATGAATGTACACACATTTGAGAGCCGTGTTCACTGCCTCCATAAATTAAATTAAGAGTTGTAATATGCTCAGACTGGACATTGACACTCACTATACACTCTGTTCACTATGTAAATATGTTGAACATCTTTCGCACCGTGCGTACCCATACCGTGCTAATCGGAGGTTACGGGGGGAAGGACAGCAAACTAAACACAAAACTGCAGAAGCGCATGTGAAAGCGCCGCGCGATGCAGTGACCGTCTTTGTTCGATGGCCAGCCCGAATCCGCTGTGGCGTGCACACACTCAATACTGAGCAGCGTTAAATAAAAATTATCCGTAATATTATCGGTAATTTTTTTTAAACACTTCTGAGAATTTGCAACAATACCACAAGAAATGTGCCTCTGGGCTCTGGAGACCACCTGGAGAAGATTCCAGGCACGTGACAATGATGGCGAACAAGTGGAGACTGACTTTTTGAAGCTATTAACATTACATTTGTTATCATGTTACAGTGTATTATTCGTTCTTTGTTCATTAAAAACGATAGTCCCATATAAGTATTCATATAAGTGTTAAAACAAATTTTAAGCACCCTGTAAATAACACATTTTAAAACATTTCCCCCCTCCCTTTCAGCAGATGCAGGGTGTGTATCCTCACCTAGCCGGTGCGGCAGTGGTATTGGGACCAGGGATGCCTGCCGCAGGCCTGGACAGTGAAGGCAGGCGGCTGTCGGTGGCCAGCGACTATAAGGACTCGGACATGAAGCGCCTCTCTATGGAGATTGAGCGGGAGAGGTGAACATCACGTCATTTTTATGCGCCATCGGTCACATTTGTGTTGAGTTTGTTGTCCTTGCCCCGCACCTCCGATTAGCACGGTGGGCTACATACGGTGCGAAAGAAGTTCACCACGCATATGGAGACTAATCCGCCTCCTACAAAACTGGCTGCAGTGGGATATATAAAATGGGTTTAGGTATCAACGCATGCCCATCGAGGCCTATATCTGTTGGAAAAAAACTTCACAATTGAATACAGTTATATCTCTAAGCTGCGTTGCTAAATCACAACTGAGAATGATATTAAGACGAAAAGAGACCTATCAATGGGTTATCGGAGTCAAGTTTCCTCTGTCACACTTGCTTCTAAATCTTCAAGCCAAATTTTCTTCAGGAAATATCCACATTTGTTAATATGATTGAATCTAGAAAATTCTAATATACAAATGCAACGCAAACTGGAGGTTGTGTTAAAGCAGCATGGAACTGCCATTCTCAGTGCTGTTTAGGCAGCTTCTCTCTTATAGTTTCCTGATTGTGTAGGATTTCAATAAAAGACTGTGTTTGTGTGTGGCCAGGTTTGAGTACCAGGAGCGAAGCAAGAACCTCCAGGAGCAGCTGAAGGAGCTGAAGACTGAGATCGAAGCATTGAAGCTGGAAGAGAGTGAAAGCTTAGAGAGGGGAGAGCACCGTTACAACACACTTACTCGGGTGTGTACCATTCAAGTTTTGTTTAGGTTGCCTTTCCTTGATAATTGTCAGAATTATGAATGGGTCGTAAACAAGCTCACCTTACGTCTCTCTGCTGTATGACATGTGTTCTGCTTTCTTTGCAGATGTCGTTCCAGAATGCTCACAGTGCCGGCTTCTACGAGAGCCACTGACGGCGGCACGAGTTGGTGTCGAGCCAGCGGATCTGGGTGTTGACATGCATTGGCGCCCCGTCAGCGGCTTATGGATTGGTCAGAAGAAAAGGAGACTACTAAATTGGAGTGTGGGCCTAAAGGTCATTTAATATGACCGTTGTATTCGAAACTGTATGTGGTATATGTTGGTCTTGCACTACCTGTTCTTATATAATCCAACAATTTCTGGTTCATGTGTTATGGACGTATGCATTTTTAGCTCGGCACACATTTTTGATGTTATGGTACAAACTAGTGTTAATTATTATTTTTATACACGTGCTCCTTGTTCCAGAAGGGGGTCATGATATTGTTGTTCTTGAAAATACATGCCACGTAAGTATCTCGTGTTGAGATGTGGGTTGTGGTTTGGATATGAAGCTGTGATACAGTTGTCCTTGAAATACCAGGCTAATTAATGAGTGGGATGCCCTGGTAAATCCATGAAGAGCAAATTTAGCCCATCTACAGCTTGAAATGTTATTTATATTGCCTTTATATATATTATGAAAGCCATATAATTTCTATAAAATATCAGTCACATTTACCTTGAATTTATTGTTGTTTTGGCTGACAAAAAACCTGGTCACATTTAATGAAAAAAAGTTGATAATACCACAGGAGCTTTATCATGGGACCTTTTTGCCAGTATCAAAGTATGAAAAATACGAATAGGGTTTTCCCTTTCTGGCAATAAAAGGTGTTAAGATGTTCAGACTGTAAATATCCGAGTTTGTGTTTGCATGTTCATCACAAGTACGTGTGGTAAATGCAGACTTGAATCCTTGCAAGAGGTATCCCTTTGGTGTTTGAACATCTTAACATTCGTTTTATTGCCAGAAAGGGTAAAACCTCTTGTTTTTTCACTATCACAAAGCTGGCAAAACCGTTCTTTCACAATTGTAATCATGTTATTCTTAGCCATAGTATGATTGGCAAAACAATCTCATTTTACCTGTGATGGAATGGCTTTTAATTATCTGGCCAAGGAAGAAATCAAAGAAGTAACATTTTATTTTTGATGTCGCAACCTTTTTTACCTTGGAAAAAAATGTACGACGATACAAAGCACCAATTTGGAACAGCGTCATATTTGGGTTGGAGCACCCAGTTCCAACCTCACTCTAGTACTTGATAGATCGAATTCAACATAGAACAGGTTGATCCAAGTCACTGATCAAGACTACCATGGTTAATGGTCCCATGAACTTGACTCATTGATTCCTCCACCCATATTTAAGATTCAATCTACCTGGCTGTCTGGTTCACCTCATCCACGCTGTGTTCAACCATATACTGCAGGTTAAAATATTTATTTCTGCTTTTTTTCTACACAAGTGGTTGACTTGGGAATTCCCTCTCATAGTGTTTTTCCCCAAGTATTTTAACCTTGCTCAATACAAGAAATGTATTGGGCATATCCTCCAAGGTTATTTCAAGGACACACTGTTTTGGAATTAAAGTACAGAAACAACAAAATGGTAATATAAACTAATAGGCACTCGCGTGCCTCGAGATACAAAATGTATTTAGACAGTTTATACTTCCAAATTGTATAGTGTTCTGTTACAAATGTTTTTAGAGAAAATGTGCATTTTAACTACAATACTATTATAACATTATCTACACAAATCATCCATAGCGAGCATCTGTACAGCCACTAAATCAATTTTGGATTTTATTAATCATTAGTCTGGACATGTTTGTACATTATTTTCATATGTATATTAAAGAAAGTGTAGGAAACGTTAGATTGAATATACAGAAAAAATATTTTTTAAAGTAACATTGAAATTTGACAATTGATCTGATCCAATTTCACAAAATGCATATGTAGCATATGAACATTGGGTGAGTCGTGAATATGGTGGCCTTGATGTTATAAACGTTGAAAATGAAAATATATTCATTGTCTGTTTTATAGAATATACCCTTGGATTTCTTTTGATCACAAGTCCATCAGTGCCTGATATGAAAGTCCTGTTATATTGTGCAACGGTTTACCAGCAGTATCCTGTAATTTGTGTTATTGGAACTCATTGTTTTCTATCACGATTGCCATTGGCTACGAGGAAAAGGTATCCCCTTTTCAATGTCATGTCATGGGTTTTTCTTACTTATCACTGATTTTACATGCTCATCAATTGCATTTTAGCTCGCATGCATATCTGGCACTTGCTTGCATTTCTTAAGTAGCATTGCTTATTGTAACATAGGAGAGTATCGTTGTTAAATGACACTACAATGGCAGATGAGTAGCTCTACACGTTCACATCACCAAATGGATTATTTTGCAGACAAAGACGACCATAAATGGGCTTTATGAATCTGTGACAGCGTTGCATAAATACAACACAAAACGGCTACAGCTTTTGAATTGGTGTGGCTTTTCAGCTGTATCTGATGTATTCTTTGGTGTGTTTCCCTTCTATGGAAGTGTTTGTGCAGAGGTTAGACCTCATTGCATTTTTAAGTAAATAATAGCACATCTGTATTTGCTACATTATACATAGCATTTTATTCATGATAATAGTCCTGAAAAGTTTAAAGAACTTGCATTGTCTAAAACGCGACATCAAATTTTCATGGTTTTATTTATAGTAACAGCCGTCAAAATTTAGTAACTTAAAAAAATATAGATAACTACTGTAAATCACACCCAGAGACTAGCTTTTAAGTAAATGTAACACTAACTTCCCCTCATAAGACATTTACATCCTTGGGGGAAAATATGGTTACCTCTGATTCCTAAATAGATTAGCTGTTTCATGAATCAACTGAAAATGTGCAGCATATCGAATGGAAGTCTACATTTTTACATTGTCCCTGCTTTTTTTTGCTTATTCTGACTAAGACAAGTTATCTACGGAAATATATATTTAATCTCATTGTTATAGGTGGTATACTGATAGATGTGCTTCAGGTCTTGCTTGTTGTTTGCATTCAGAAACTACCAAAGGCTTTGGATGTTGCTGCTAGATTTCCCAAGGTGTCTAGTAAGCTTATTCTCTTGTTGCAGGGCAGTGTGGTTAAGGTGTTCAGCCATATGCCAGAGTTCTCGCCTGCTTGAGAAAAATGCGCCACCCCATTATACTTTTTAGAATAGATGCGTTTTTTTGGCATAACAGTGTTACGTTATGGAACAGTCGTTTTAGTTTCCAGCGAGAGTTTCAAATCCGTAATTTTTCCGGGTGCACTAAACTCCCTCGTGAACCTGCTCCATTAACCTTGTCAAATGCATCTGGAACTAGACACTTACACCTGGTTTTTGCACATGAGATGATGTTTCATATTGTAGTGTTGAATGTACATAAAGCTGAAGTTGGCACTACTTGGAGAATGCGTATTTGAAAAAGCTGAAAACATCACTTGTTAGGTCATGAGGTTTAAAAACAACTTGGCTAATCCTTTACATCGGAAGGCAAACTTTCAAGTAGAATTATGGTGAAAGGATTACGTTATTTAGTGTGGTAGCAGTGTACTGTAAAATTAAACTAAATTCATTGATTTATCAACCTATAGCAATTTTGAAGTAAGTTATTAGTGGCAAGGTTTGTTTTGACATTTACAAATAATGCTCTGCCATGTTTTGCTGCTATATGATATGGAAACAGTAGGATCTGCTTTGGTAAGATCTATAAATGTACCTTTACCTGGGTTCATTGCCAAATAACAGGTAGTGAATTGGCAAAGGAAACACTCGAATAGCCTTGTCCTGATGCTTTAGAATTAGTATGAATGTAGAATTGTGATAGTTTTAAATGTGTAAGCATTTATATAATACAGATACTCACATTTTAAACATGCCGTGCCATATAAGAGTATATTGCATATTTGTCATTGCGCATTTAAAAAATTGTGGGTTTTTGTAGTTTGCAGAAGCCTAATGCATCGTCACAAATTTAATAATTGGAAAACACTGGGTTTTTTTCTCATGTACAAATATTTACCTGTGAAAGACATGGTTGGTTAAACATGACGTTCCATCATGGATTTAAACAATATATGTCGATCGTGTGGATTTTTTTGCCGTAATTCCAAATGAGATGTTTAGCTATTAATTGCTTTCAAATTGTCTTGTATGCAAGAAACAGGTCATTCTGAAAGTGGAATGCAGCAAACGTCAGTCACTAATGATGGATGTTTATATGACTGCTTAATGATGCAGTTTGCAGCATATTCATCGTTACAGAATTATGCTAAATTATATTCTTTGATATCTTGATGGATAATAAAGTAAACATTTACATGCACTAAAATTGCTTTGGGTCTTTAAAAATGGTCAGTGTTTTAAACTCCATTTTTAAAGACTGTAAATATGAGTAGTGGCATTCCTCCTGAATTACAATTGAATGCGCTGCAATTGCAGAATAACACAATCCGTTTTTTGTCATAAATATGAACTATTTCTCTAAATGGAAATGCTTAATATACGTCATATGAATTGTTTACAGATTGGCAGGACAATCAAGTGGGAAATACATTTGGCCTGATTTACAATAACAGTTTCTTACAGTTGTGAAAACACCATAAAACACCACCACAAAAATGTATTCATTAAAAATCTGAACTTTTAAGTTGTGCAAATACTTCGTGGTAGGACTTGTGGAATACATTTGGGTCATGGTTTACGGAGCTGTTGCTGTATTACAATTTTACCAGTAGTTGCATCAACTGCAAGGTATAGGTTGAGTATGTGGACGATGCTCTGCATTTCATTTGTGGAGAACCTCAAACGTGCTCTAATCAAGCCTCCAATATGTACTGCCATTTTTGTACTTTTTAAAATAAAAATAAAAACATTGTATAGAATGCTTTTGTTTCTCTCGTGTGTACAGACTGGACCCAGTATTACCTCATTGCCTAATGGAGGGTGCGCTTACCAACGTATCGGTGTCGATTTATATCCAGCGCTCGCTACAGTAATATACAAATTGTCTTGAGCCATGCTTACTCAGGCACCGTACATGTCACCGATTCATGTTTCTCAAGCTTCTCGTCAAGAAAATGGTCTTCCTACAGCGGGTGGAGGAACGCGCGCACGATATCTAGAATAGAAACCACTGAATCATCCTCGCAGACGTTGACATCTGTGGGACTCGGGTGTCACACAGTCCTCTCCCTGAATTCTCAATGCAACACGTACCGGTGACAGAGGACTGTCATCCCAACTTAGCAAATGCCTTTTTGTAAGACGGTGCACACACTCGACTTTAGCTAAAAAAATTCGCGCGCAGCGGGAGGCCGATCGTGGAAAATTGACCTTTAAAGTGAAATTAAAGCACCATTATTTCATTGCATTGCACATTTGTAAGAATGCAATACCGATATCAAACCTCCGATAGGTGGTACCTTATCTTATAGCAGCTATGAAATTGTATACGCCATCTGAACAAACTTTTTGTTTATAAAAAATACAGCTGAATTTCGATTTAAAGCTTTCGTGACTGCAGGGATTCATATTCTTGGTGCTTTCGGTAAAGTCATATAGAAGGGAAATAAGAAAAATAAACATTTTATTTTTTATTATATTTTAGAAAAATAAGCATATTTTCTATATATATTTTATTGTTTTATGTTTATTACTTTATTATTTCCCTTCTACGTGACTTTACCGAAAGAACCAAGAATAAAAATACAGCTGCTTTATCTGTTCACTGCATTTAATGTATGAAGTCATGTTTCGGTGGTTGGGGCACACATTTATAAACGTTTAAGTTGCTTTACGGAACTGGTCTGTCTTGCGTTTGCAGGCACTGGTGCCTATATTGAGACCACCGCAGCTTGCCACACCTCTCGTATCAATTTCAGGCCCTCTTGATTTCGGCAGCACCCGGATAGTTTCTGTCAGAGTGATGGACAAAGCGGTTCCTGTGAACCAACGACTCTGTTTTGAACGGGGTTTAATTTCTCGTCCGTGGTTCGCTGGTAGATCGGCTGGAGTGAGTAAGGGGCCGTCCATAAATGACGTCACGCGATTTTGGACGATTTTTACCCCCCCCCCCCTAGTCACACGGCGTTACAAAAAGTCAGACCCCCCCCTCAAATATGACGTCACAAAGCCCTGCCCCCCCCCCAAATAAAACATGCTTCAAATCGTTTTAAACTATTGTCATTGTAGTGCGTATTAACTGTGGCGCTGCACTCTGATGTTGTAGGAGAAAGCATTTATTAAAAAGTCTATTTAATTAAGTAAAACGTGTTGTCCATACTTATTTAAAGTTGCGCCTTTTGTGTGACGTCACATTTTTCAAACCCTCCCCCACCCGTCGCCACATCGTCACAAATGTCTGACCCCCCCTCCCCTAGGTGCGTGACGTCATTTATGGACGGCCCCTAAGCCTACAGACAGGACTAAGAGTAGCCACAGCCAGAGATGGTGACAGGATATTGATGAATAAATAGGCGTGATGTGGAGACCTTTGCGAATGTATTTGATGAGACCGTTTGTAATGTCCTCCCAACTACTGCAATTTGTTTACATTTTATTACATTTTGTACAATCTTATCCATTGCCTCAACTTTTCTAAATCTAGTTTTCTTTCTTCAGAAATTACAGTATATGTATAGTTCAGTATTAACAACGTGAAGGTGCAATTAACCTTATTTACTTATACGTGCATAAAAAAAAACACTTTAAATTACATTCTCAGAAAATGCACTTTTGATTCGTTGAATGTAAAAGGTATACTTTGTTTTTTTTTTCGGTAAAGTCACATAGGTAGAAAAATTTAATAAAAAAATTATAAATATATATTTTTTCTACCTACGTGACTTTACCGAAAGAACCAAAGAGTATGGATTCCTGCAATCACGAAAGCTTCAAATCAATATTGTAAAAGGTATCTTTTACGTATTCTTTGTTCGTAACGTGGCTTCACGTGTAAAAAGCAGAGGTCATCCGTGCGAACGTCGGCACTTTTAATCTCGCGTCCGTGCCAGAGTTTGTTTTTCAGTCGGCTCAACTGCATGGGTTTGTGGTCCGTCGTGAGATGTCACTGGGCAAGCTAACGGACCTTGGAGGGAGTGCTAGAAGCGGAGGTCGCCAACGATCGCCGTGGACGTTGTGGGGGTGACCCCATTGGTGCTGTGGTAGTGGAGGTGACGGTAGGAGAGGAGGTCGATGTCTATTGCCACGATTGTTGTTGGGGTGACCCCATTGGTGATGTGGTGGAGGTGAAGGTAGGAGGGGAGGTCGATGTCTATTGTCACGGTGGTTGTGAATCCATTGTTGGTTGTTGGGGTGACCCCATTGGTGGTGTGGTAGTGGAGGTGAAGGTCGGAGGGGAGGTGGACATCTGTACCCACGGTGGTTGTTGGGGTGACTCCATTGGTGATGTGGTGGAGGTGATGGCAGCAGGGGCGGTCGATGTCTATTGTCACGGTGGTTGTTGTGAATCCATTGTTGGTTGTTGGGGTGACCCCGTTGCTGTGGTAGTGGAGGTGAAGGTAGGAGGGGAGGTGGACGTCTATAGCC
>CM025624.2:2856387-2918887 GCA_014621495.2 Entosphenus tridentatus | reverse complement strand
CCCCGCAACCAACAAGCGAGACGACGGAGTGGACGGTTCAATGTGTGACCCGCACGGCGTGGCTTGGACGGCCCTCATCCAGCAGTGGATCGACAACGGCGCTGTTGTGCAACGGGCCCAGTTGGCCAGGAGATCAGCTGGCAGATCAGCTGGGCAGCGCACGTGTCGCTTTGGATGTCGGGATCAGCATGTTTATAACTGCGGCAAGGAGGAATCCGATGAGCTATAAAGCTCTTTTTTTTTTACTGATGACCAGTAGGGGCACGGTGGGTAAGGGGCCGTCCATAAATGACGTTACGAGATTTTGGACGATTTTTTATCCCCCCCTCCCCCCCGTCGACACACGGCGTTACAAAAAGTCAGACCCCCCCCCTCAAATATGACGTCACAAAGCCCTGCCCCCCCCCCAAATATAACATGCTTCAAATCGCTTTAAACTATTGCCATTGTAGTGCGTATTTAATGTGGTGCTGCACTCTGATGTTGTAGGAGAAAACATTTATTAAAAAGTTTATTTAATTAAGTAGAACGTGTTGTCTATATTTATTTAAAGTTGCACATTTTGATGTGACGTCACATTTCTCAACCCCCCCCCATCGTCACAAATGTCTGATCCCCCCGGCCCCCCCCGCCATCCCCCGCCCCCCCCCTCTAGGTGCGTGACGTCATTTATGGACGTCTCCAACGCGAAACTGCCGAACCCCACCGAGTGTCCGTCACCGCTCACCGTACCACCGCGCCTACGGGAAGTCGCTGGGGGTCAATCTCCGCGTTTGTAAAAAAAACTCGCGATCCTGCACGAGAGTGAACCCCAGTGAAGTTAGTTGATGGTCTAAGACGACGGCGGTGGTTGGTGATGTTGATGGTGATGGCGTTGATGATGATGATGATGCGTAAGGAGAACGTGCGTCTCGCTGTTCTTGTCGCCTCCTTTCACGCCGCCAGAGGCCAAGGCCACGGTGCGTTCAGGATGCGTGCGCGACACATCTCAAAATCTGTTCGATGGCATCGATCTTGATTCGAAGCTTTCGTGACTGCAGGAATCAATACTCTTTGTTTCTTTCGGTAAAGTCACGTAGGTAAAAATAAAAAAAAATGTTGTAAAATTTTGTTATTATTTTTTACAATTTTGTAACATTTTATTTTATTTCTACCTACGTAAAATTTAATTACATTTTATACCGACGTGACTTTACCGAAAGAACCAAAGAGTATGGATGTCATCTCTTTCAAACCTCCAAGCCCCACCCTCCTCCTCGTCTCTCCTAATTGTACACCGACATCTCATCATCAGCTCCACTTTCACGGTCCCCCATCGATCCGCATCATCTCCCGTGATTTGCAATTTCCACCTCCACACCGGGCATCTCCATCCCCCTTACCGACTGCGCAATTCTCCCCTCTCGTCTCCTCGAGTTTTTGTTTAATTTCTTCCGAGGCTCATACGTCCCATTGTCATCTCTGAAATCGACTTTTTCTCAGTCTTTTGCATCGACTAAATATGCAGCTCTATTATCTCCTGCATCTCCGTCAAATGCCCATCAAATGTCAACTACCTCGCCTGGTATACAAGAGGTCGTGGGTTCGATCCCAACCTGGCAGCCTGCTGTATACTATTTGGAATGTGGGAATAGGTTTTACCCTTTATTGGTCCACAAAGTCAATGCATATACTGTCAGAGCATGTTTTTTGCTTGTATTTTCACCACAAATATCTGTGATTAATGCAGACATGATTCCTTGCAAAAGGTTTCAGTTTGGTGTTTTAACATCTTAACACCTGTTTTGTTTCCAGAAAAAAGGGGAAAACCTATGATCATATTTTGGTACTGGCAAAGGAGGTCCCATGATGTAGCTGCTCACCCCGAGCCCTCATTACTCGGATGGTGGCATTGTCTTTGTGCTGTTCGCCTTTTGGCGTCCTCTGGTCTAACACTGTTTGAGACTAGGCTCAAAAGAAAGCGGTCTCTGGTTTGGGACCAATCCGTTTCAACGACAATGGGTCATATACGACCAGAGCGTAGTTTTTTTTTGCATGTTCACCACCAGTATCTGTGGTTAATGCAGTACTTGATTTCTTGCAAAAGGTTTCTGTTTGGTGTTTTAACATCTGAACACAACTGTTTTGTTGTCAGAAAGGGTTAAACCTATTCTCATATTTTGATACTGGCAAGGGTGGTCCCATGATGTTTTTTTGGAGTTTGCGTGTCGATATCTCTCTCCCCGTGTTCACGTGGATTTTTCTCCTGGTCCTCCGGGTTTCCCCCCTCCACATTTGGGAACATGCATTTCAAGTATTTGGCTGCTATAAATTTCGGCGAGATAAGCCTTTGTCATGCATTCCATCATAATTTCCACTGTCAGGCACTCATCACTAAAAGTCATTGGAACCGTAAGAATCCGTAATATCACTATTGTGATCTTGCCTCCTTGGGCTGCTAAAAATGAGCCCACCTGCTCAGGCTAGTCAGAAGTGAAGTTGTCCTATTGTTCAGTCGTCTGGTCTCTGTCACAAGAATGTGGAATTTCCACAATTGCCCCATCCCCCCCCCGGAGCTGTCAATAGTGGAGTACACTATTGCGCCATACTTCTGTGAGCCACGGGGGGCAGTCGTGAGTAACTGCGCCTATTGGCATCACTCATTGTTTGACTTGCGGATTTAAGTGTATACGTGTCAAAGTTACCATCAATGACTTCTCCTGCCGCACCTCTCCCTTTACCACAGATATATTGCATGTGCAGATCTATAAGTGTTCTTAAACTTGCATTGTATTTGTACTTGTGGTTGTTGTTTGACCTGCATCCCACTGGGATTTTTGCACACAGCGTTGGTGTGCGGTGCTTTTTCTGCAATATTTTGCTGTCTTTTCTTGGATTTTATGTTTGCACATAGTCACTTTAAGATGTTTTCTTGTTCATGTTTTTGTTTTTTGTTTGTTGCGGTTGCACCCGATTCAAGAGCCGATTGGCTCACAGGGCTATACCTAATAAATGAACTTGAACTTTCGTCTTTCTATGGTCTAACACTGGTAAGACAAGGCCATTAAAAAGGAAGTCTTTGGTGGAATCAATCAGTTCAAAGACAATGCATATGTTATCAGAGATATTTGCATGTTTTGCCACAAGTATGTGCAGTTAATGCAGACTTGATGTCTTGCAAAAGGTATCTATTTTGTGTTTGGACATCTTATCGCATGTTTTATTACTAGAAAGGGCAAAACCTATTATTTTTCATCATTTTGGATACTGGCAAAATGTCCCATAGATATGGTAGTCCTTTTTGTGCACATATGTAAACCCAGGTTTCCCTTTAAAGTGATACTCCTGGTCGTAATGGATTCTTACCTGATCATAAATAACATAATACATTTGTCAAATCATATTCCTTGAGCTGGATTACATTTTCCAACAATTTAAGATATCATCAGCCATGAGATATCTACTGATAGCTGAAGGCTACCCCGTGCCATCACCATCCCTCATGGATTCCGGATATCCTCATGGCAGATGGTGCCCCCTTGTAAACGTCGATGTGAATTGGACATTGCTGGGGGTGTTTGATAATGACCTGGGTTGCTGTAGCTGCAGGAGGAGCTGGTGAGCTGTGGGACGAGCTGGCGCTGTGGCTGGGCTCTGAGAGGCACTTGCGCTTCTGCCTCTGCTCCGTGCTGCTCGCCACCCTGGTGCTGTGCGCCGTGGTGCGGCACGTACAGGTGCGCACTGGCACACAGGCGCACACACGCACACACGTGCACACACACACGCACACACGCACAGCCATTACTCTTCAATGCCCACACTGTGGGTGGGAACCTTTAACCCTACTGAGGGCTGAATATGACTTTTATCTTTAGTAGACAGCCGCACGTTAGTTGACACTAAACTTTGATCACACTCGGACTGTACGCTTTGGCTGCATGCTCAGAACTACTTGCAAGAGAATAAGTAAGTTACTGAGGTTGCTAAAATTAGAAATACAGTATCGCCAGGTTGAAAATATTCCCCCCTTAGGATCCAATTAGTGCATCTAACTAAGGTGTTCTCAGTACTCGTTGGTTCTTTCGGTAAAGTCACGTGGGTAGAAAAAATAATAGATTACGACGTTTCGATCGCAACACGAGCAATCGTCATCAGGCGAGACAACTACATCAAGAAAACTGCTGAAGTAGCAGTTTTCGTCGTGACCCATTATTTTTTCTACCTACGTGACTTTACCGAAAGAACCAAAGAGTATGTGCTTATTGTTTTTTTCGGTAAAGTCACGTATGTAGAAATAAAATAAAATGTAACTAAATTAAACTAAAATAAATCACGACGTTTCGAACGCAACGCAAGCGATCATCATCAGTTGGAAATGGGGCAAAACACGACAAGGGAACACATAGGGGGACACCAAGCACACAGCACACACAGAGAACGGTGAACTGCACGGAGGCAAACAACAACAAGAAGATGGGAGACGAGAACTCAACAAACCTTAGAAACATCACGTGATGCAAAACCAGTTGGCCAACAACACAGTCAGACACTAACCTGGTTGACCACGTATTTCAAAACGTCGTGATTTATTTTAATTGAATTTAGTTACATTTTATTTTATTTCTACATACGTGACTTTACCGAAAAAACAATGAGTACAGTCATTTCTGCAGTCACGGAAGCTTCAATCCTATATGTTCAAAGAGTGTGTTTTCAGTAGCCTGATGCTGTTAGGTCTGAGGCAGCTGAGAGGCAGCTGGGTGCGATTTGTCTCTGCAGAGGAAGCCACAGGACACCGGGCCTTCGACTGGGGCCACCGTCTCACCGAAAGTGACCGCCGTGGGGAACGGCCACATCACCACGGGTGGTCCAGATCCCCAGAGCGGGCCTGTCCACGTCTACTTTGGCTCTCAAACAGGCACAGCCAAGGTACTTGCAGGGGGCCCCCTGCAGCGCTGGGGCCAGAATCACAAGGGGAGGTGGGAGGCAGGGTTTGACGGAGCTCCGTCCGTAGCCCTGTCTCCCCTTGAGCTCGTCGCTGTGCTGGATTGGGGTGAGCTTGGGTAAAGCCGTGACCTTGTGGAAGCGGCATGCGCAGATTAAACGCGTCTGGCATGAAATGTGGCTCCTGCTTACGCTCTGCGCGTCTCGCGTTGATCGTCCCTGAAAGCTTGAGCTGCTCCTCGGAGATGGATGCAAGGCTGCGGTGGGTGGATGTGGAGACTGACTGCGTGTTCCCGCGCTGATTGTGCCTGTCACTGACGCATTGATTTACCCAGCTGGCTGGTAATTATTTGTGTGTGGAATGACCAAAGACCGTCGGCTGCTGTAAGAGAGGAGATGAAAGACATTTTTCACTAAGTGAGGTAAACATGTTGGTGTCATAAGCCCAAAGCCAAACTTATCAATTATCCACAGCTGCAAAATGTTAAAAAAACTTTTCTTCCCCAAAAACCTCGCTGAACCGAGACTTTCAAGAGAATCCTGCTGGGGATGTTTTTGGCAGTTACGTGTCCAGAATTTGCATGTGCGAGGAAACTGGCAATTCTGGAGAAAAACCTACACGTATATATTTTGGAGAACAACAAAAAAATGATGACATGTACATCAGCACTCTACTTGCTGTACTGCCACCAGTGGGCACCCTGCTGTCCCAACAGATTGGTGCCTCCGACATGAACACTGTATGGTCCAGCTCATGTGCAACACTGGCTCTGTCACTACATAACTTTGGTTGTGTCCCTTGAAAAGGCATTAAAGCTGGTGGGTTCTCACATGCTCAAAGAACACGTATTGACTGGGTGCGTTGTGGCAGATGGCAGCTGCACCGATACACAGATGGATAGGGGTGAATACAGTCAGCCAGGCAGGCAGATGAATGGAAATTACGCAGCCGTCGCCTGCTCACGAAGTGTTACTCGCGGCACCAATTAGGTCCCGTATTGACAGTGTTTCGGAATGCACCCTAACTCTGGAGGAGATTAAGTATTGATGAATCCGTTACAGTGAGTCAAGGCGCATGCTCGCTGCCACGCTCGGTGTGCGTCGGACGAGGCAGTTGGTGGCGCCCACCGATTACTGCCTACATTTGATTGGCGCCAGGAAGGTGACACCTTAACTTCAGATTTAGTTTGAGATTACGACCCGAGTGTGGGTACAGAGGTCTATTGAGGTGACTTCAGGAGTAGTTCTGTGATGCCAACATTCAGGGCTGTTTATTTTGACACCGGGCTGACTTCAGAATATTCGAATCGTGCTCGCGGTTACATGACACCGATGGCACAGTTGGAATAGAGTCGTAGAAGAGGCAAGGCGAATGCGGTGGTGGTGCACGCCTGTAATCTAGCACTGTGCAAGCGAGGGTTGGTTGATCGCACAAACGTTGTCAAGCTCGCTTCCCATGGGCGTCGAGGAGGTTTGGGGAGTGTCCTCGTTTAAACTAAACCAGGTGAGAGCCCGGGTGACGCAAGGATGAAGTGTATCTACGTATGTTGAACTTCTTTCGCACCGTATTGTAGCCAACCGTTGCTAATCAGAGGTGCGGGAAGTGGACCCATTGGTGTCTCCAAGCAATTGCTCTAAATGAATCACTGCTTCTAGAAAATAAGAAAGGCTCGCGCTGTGCAGCTGTTAGCACCACGGCAATGATAGAGGTGTGTACAAATGCAGTGACATGGGAATGGTAATTCACAGTGGTACCCCGGAGATCGAACTTAATTCGTTCCAGAAGGCCATTCAAACACCGATTTGTTTGAACACCGAATTAATTTTCCTCATAAGAATTAATGTAAATGACATAAATGGTTCCACACACAAGAAATCTCTCATTATGAAGCACCTTTACACGAAGTTTACAGTAATAATATACATAAAATAATACAAAACAACCAAGAAACACAATCAACATTGTGTATGAATTAACACCAAAAAACACTAAAATAAAGGACATTAACGAAAAAGTTAAGGAACGATGTTTTGCGGGTCTGCACTGGGTGAGAGCTATGCGATAACTGAGCCTCTTATACGGTAAAACTTTTGTCTGGCCATACGCGTCTCAGCCATATGGGTTCTTTCAAGTCTCGATTGCCCATTCGACCTCTGAATTTTGTTCGTTTTCCAGGGCAAAAAATTGTTCGGAAATATCGTTCGAACACCGATTTGTTCGAGTTCTGGTGCGTTCGATCTCCGAGGTTCTACTGTATATACTTTTTTCAAACTAAGCTTCTCTCGATAACGACACACGAACTTAGTTACAGCCACTCTGGGTATTGTTTTAGCGGTTGGAGACATCACCATAGTCCATTGCTCACTACTTGCTTGCGCACGCTTACCGATCTATTGACGCTCTTGGCATGGGACACTTGGCAAGCACAAATACAGGGCAGTGGGCTGGCGATCTGTCAGAACACGTAAACGTTGGCAATGTAATGACTGCAAATAAAATATTGCTTCGAGAAAATAAATGGATCCGTGTTGAACGGCAGTGAATAACGACGCAAACACGTTTACTCAAAAGTGGTAATGCAAGGATGTGAACCGAGAATATATCAGGTGTTAGTTCATTATCCTGGCGAAGGTAGTTTCCCTCTGAGCCCTTTGGCCATGTAATGTGGTTAGACGTCTCCTTAGAGGTGCCGATGCTTTTACCAACTAACAGACAACGGCCTGTTTCACCACGTCAAACATTTTGGTTCATTCGCCTATTTGGCCATCTGGACCAATGCATTCCAGAAGCGTGTCTCAGGGGTCGCAACCGGGTACCCGATACCCGTACCCTACCCGATACCCGGCTACCCGTACCCGGCCAGGTATGGGTACGGGTACCCGTTTGCGACCCTGGTGCGGCCGGGTACGGGTACGGGTAGGCCGTGAGTCACTGGTGAGATACTGTTTGTCACTCATTTCGGGTAGGGTATGGGTACGGGTAGGGAACGGGTACCCGTACCTGGCCGGGTATGGGTACGGGTAAGGAATCAAAACCCGTTTGCGACCTCTGGCGTGTTTTTAAAGCGGGCACATGGTGGACTCATTGCTTCTTTCAGTAAAGTCACGTAGAAGGGAAATAATAAAATAATACAAATAAAACAAAAATTCTCACAACGTTTCGATCGCAACACCTGATGATGATTGCTTGTGTTGCAATCGAAACGTCGGGAGAATTCTATTGTTTAATTGTTATCATATTATTATTTCCCTTCTACGTGACTTTACCAAAAGAACCAAGAATATGAATTCCTGCAGTCACGAAAGCTTTAAATCGAAATATGGTGGACTGTTTTTTTTTACTTCTTGGTTCTTTCGGTAAAGTCACGTAGAAGGGAAATAATAAAGTAATAAAAATAAAACATGTTTTTTAAAATGTTTTTTTTTTACTTTCTGAGTCTCATCAGTAGATTGTGACTTGTGTAACACATTGTTCTGGATCACTTTATGTCATCGGCAAGAGCCCTACACAAACAACGTTGTGGTTACAGCTCTTTGCTTCGTACCTGTAGTTGACAGCAGAGGGCACACGTGGTTAGCAATTGTAGACGAAGTTGATATTAAGTGTACCGGAATTGCTATGCTTATGATGTTGCTGGCCGGGGAATTCTTTAAACGATTTGACTGCTTCTGCATAGTACTGAGCAAAATTTTCTTCGTCACAATGTTTAATATTTTTTTTTTATCAATCACTTTTACTCAATCATGCTGCATTTGCGATGTTGTGGCCATAAGTCGCTTTGAGTGTTGAACGCGCGAGTCATGGCATGACCCGTTGTTTGACCTCAGCTATTCGAGCGATCGTATTATTGATTCAACGAAGCCGTAGAACGCATATCTGCTCATGCAACACAGAAATCCGTTTTTGCCATGCCAAATACCTGTGATCCTGTAGACAATTATTGAACACAGAAACCGAGTGTGATTGCTGGCCACGGCTAACTGAGAACCAGCCCCCAGGTCTCCCTTAGGTCGACTCAGCTTCAAATAAGTTTTTGGCATGGTGTGTAGACATCAGCACCGGGGAGTACAACGGTGGCTGGTAGTGGCACTGCCAATCTACCCCGTCATGTGCCATGCCGGCCTTCATAGGCACAGGACAGTACTTGCTAACAGCAATCACTCGAAGCAGTCTGTCTGACTGTGCGGGGGATCTTTGTGTTTGTGCGCTGGGACGCCGAGTGTGAATTCCGTTTTTGTAAATGTGTTTATTTCAGTCCCTTGCTGTTCCTTCCGGCGTCTTGTCTCATTCATCTCGTCTCTGCTGGCTGTTCTTGACATTTAATGCGGCATCTCGCCTTCTCCATCCTGGCCTCTAACCCGTGTCTTTTGTTGTTTGCCGTGCGGCGTTAAACCGTGGTTCGGCACTGAACGCTCGCTAATTCACAGGCCCCAGCTGTTACGATGGGGACACTGTCAGCTTTCGCACAACTTTGGTATGTCATACATGCGAAGTGTTGCCCGTTTGCATTTGTTGTTAATTCGTCAGGGTTGACACACAGTTGATATTATTAGGATAATATCATGAGCCTCTGAAATATGATATTTTTTTTAAGTGCTGCAGACGGGGTCCCTTACACTGCAGTGTACAGGTGTTGCCGTTCCTTTGGTGTCTCATCCCGTATGTACTTTCTGAAATGCGTTTGACATATGGGGCTCAATTGAGTCTCTCTTTTTTAAATGCCCATCCTTTTGCAATCCATTGACTGTTTAACTTAAAGTCTAGGTTTAATTCTAGAATTGAAGCTTTCGTGACTGCAAGGATTCATACTCTTTGGTTTTTTCGGTAAAGTCACGTAGGTATAAAATAAAATAAATGAAAATAACTAAATTAAATCACGACGTTTCGGAGGCAACACAAGCTTCCGTCTTGAGGTGGAACCGTCACAGCCAAAATCACTGTAGTAAGTGAGTACATCTATGTTTATGATAACCTTACATAACTTGTTTGCATGTATCAGCTCTCCGTTTTTTTACTTCTATGGCCATCGTGGCCGGGTCGACCTCGTAAAAAGTAGACTCAAGTTCTTAGTTGGGAGAATGAATTCCTGAACCTCGTGATGTTATTGATTGGGGTTGTATTGTTCAGTCCACTGCCGACAGATTAGTGTCACTGCAGCAACATTTTGCTACGACATTCTAGATTTTTTCTTGGAAAAGCAAAACCACCAATACTTTTGTAGGGTTTATTATTTATTTTCACTCGTCCCCTATTGAGCGGTTAAATTAGAAGGGCAAAAAAAGAGCAGGAGAAGGCAAGTGTGACATCGCAGTGCTGCTATTTGGACACAAAGAGTGTCCCCTGGTATTTTAAATGCTTCAGCAACAATGCGTGAGCTGCGAATTGTGCTGGCAGTGGTGTCTGCGATGTTTACTGTGAATAGACTCAGCCTGCACTTTTATAAAAAGCACAGAGCAGCAGGAATTTACAAGAGCAGCTTTCAGTCACAGGCAGCAAGATCAGGGCGCGCGTAGGCACATGAACCCACGTTTGCATGGCCATGTGAACGCATGCGTGCGTAACCACGTGAACCAATCGGAACTGTGGGGAAGGACAGCAAAGTAAACATTAATCTGAGAATATGCAGTGCGTACTACCGGTTCGGTTAGTAACGAATTGACACGTTTTGTTTACACGAGAAACATTACGAATTGGCCATGTCGGGTGGTGGTGGGTAAACGACACATTTATATTTACGCGATCTAACAACGAAAAATCTACCTTTGCTGTGAACTCTAAATCCTGCTCCGCTTTTGCCGACGTCCATCAATTAGTTGGGGGGGGCCGCCTTGCGTGAGCGCGCACCCCATGGCGCAGTGCTGGACCTGCCGACCTGACGAATCGCGGTGATCCGATGCGTTGACGCGCGCCACGTAATGAGAGCCGCAATAAGCGGGGGCGGCGTTGTGATGAGCCGCGGGTCAAGTTGCTCCGAGACGATGGCGGAGCGCTGCTGCCACCAGCGCACGGCACTCGTCCGTTGCGAACGTGTCTCCGTTTTGACTCGGTATGGCCGCCCTATTGCTTATTATTATTATTATTGTCCACGTGTCAATATTCGCGTCATTTGAAAAGTGTGCACCGAGCAAGCGACGTGTGGGTTTACCCAAAGCAGGTGCCCGGGGCGTACAGACCGAGGCTTCTGGGAATCGAGGGTGAAGATGCGTCTGGCAACTGTACAGCGCATTACCCGTGGGAGTTATGGTGCAATTATAAGAAGCACTGTGCTATGAGTTTTTGGTGCATTTACAGCGATGTAATTGGGAAAGATGGATCCGGGTGAAACTTTCCCTCAGCGAGATAACGTGACCATAGTTGTGGTTAAACTCTTTCCCAGCTCCACAATCGGCACGTTCCACACGTACACGTTGGCCTCACACTCTATCGATGTTGTGCAGTTTGCATTTGGAGTATGCTAATACAATTGAATGAAAATGGAAATTTCAACTTTAACGTAATTCTGAGCATCTTTTAAAATGTTAGCAAACTAATCCAAGCAGAGAAACGTAGCCACAACCAAATCCATGGTGTACTGGGTCCCACAAGCGAGTGCAACGCAGATGCTTTGTGTCTCTACAATTAGCCCTTTCCCATTCCGAGACATCTGCAAGTTGCAGCGTGGGTCCCGTTTACCACTGAATCTCGGAACGCGTAAGCGGTTAGTGTAAAACAAATTTAGAAAGGCACAACGCCGCTGTTTTTAAAGACGTACTCACCGTAGAGAACTGGAGAGACGCGACCGCACTCTGCTGTAGCTAGTGCCAAACTGTGCCTCACACCCTCCCTCATGGCCTTGTGGGAGCCTCGGTACCGATAAAGTTACTTGATTTTTTCTTCCTTTTCCGTTCCGTTGATGTTCGCGTACGTCATCAGAACGGAATGGGAAGGGTTAACAATCCCGCAGAAGCGGATGGGCTGCAAGATCTCTTTAAAGCCTCCCTTGACAGGTGCAGCACGCATGCGACACGTCTCGCCACGCGGTCGTGTTTACAGTTGTTTATTGACATGCCTGCTGGAGTCGTATTTTGTGATAGAATTTTCCGTGAATAGCCTTCACGGTTCAATTCGCGCGTTCCCCCCCACCACCACCACCACCCATCCCAAGGTTTGTCACTTGTCTGTGAAATAAAGTTGTTTTTCTTCTGCGAAATTGCATTGGATAATAAAGTGTTGATGGATAGCGATGACTGTGTGGTGGAGATGTGGAGCGTAATTGTGCTGCGTGCCGATGGTGCCTGCCACGTGCTTCTTGCTGCCATTTATTTGGCTGCCTGCCACGTGTTGGTGCCTCATCACTCCATCTGGCAGCTAGTCTAGACGGTCGGCTGGCTAGTCACTCGCTTGACTGGCTGGCTGGCAAGGCTTGCCGGGGAAGTCATCTGTGTCTGTTGTTTGCCAATATGTGTTTGTGTCTCTGCCTGCTGCCGCCGTTACAGGTTCGCTTTTTTTCACCATTATTACGGTAATTGCAAGGTAGCTTTAAACATTGTATTTAAACAGTTTGCAGCGGATAGTGAATAATGGTGGTAAGGAAAAGGCTGTTCTGTGGGTTGACTTAATGAGTGTGGTTATAATGCCTGTGGTTTAATCGCTGTTTTTTAATAGCTGTGCCCCTTAATGACGCTGTGGTTCAATTGCGATGTGGTTTCGCAACTGTGCAGTTTGATGAGTGCGCGGTATAATGACTTGCGGCTTGACGGCTCTGTGGTTTAAGGCGGTGTGGCCAAGCCCTTTTGTCACCGTTCCCCCCCCCCCGTGCCCTCTTGTCTGTGCACTCAGAGGCTTGCCAGGCTGTTGGCTGAGGAGCTCGGCCGCCTGGGATTCACGAGTTCCGTCAGCGACCTGCGGAGCTTTGACCCCGAGGACAGCCTACTGGAGGAGGTGCCCCAACCTCACTCCTAATATATCCTCCGCTCTCAATATTATCCGCAACTCCGAGTCAGAATTAATATATTTCATAACTCAGAGTAAGAATATTGATTCATACTGGAGGAATCTGATGAGCTATGAAGCTCTTTTCACAGGTGGTTATGAACGTTAAGACAACAAACAATACAAAAACAAAGTACAGTAAAACCTTGGATTGCGAGTAACTTGGTCTGCGAGTGTTTTGCAAGACGAGCAAAAATGTTAAGCATTAATTTGATAAACGAGCGAGGTCTTGCAATACGAGTAGTGCGTGTATACGCTTTGTCTGCCGAGCGTCACGTGATCACAACTGATATACGAGTTCTTTGATATACGAGTGCTTTGGATTACAAACAAGTTTCCGGAACGAATTATGCTCGCAATCCAAGGTTTTATTGTACTGCAAAATTTCAAAAAAGGTAAACAAAGTCACCCAAACGCAGACAAATAAAAACTACACCATCCCCATTCTACCAGGCAAAGCCCACTGAGGTATTAACTTGTTTTTCAAAAGCGAACTGGCCACAAATGAAAGCGCAAGGTAGTTATTATTTTTCTCTTGGTTCTTTCGGTAAAGTCACGTAGAAGGGAATTAATAAAAATAAAACATAATAAAATAATTCTCACGACGTTTCGATCGCAACACCTGATGATGATTGCTTGTGTTGCAATCGAAATGTCGTGGGAATTCTATTGTTTAATTGTTATTATTTTATTATTTCCCTTCTACGTGACTTTACCAAAAGAACCAAGAAGATGAATCCCTGCAGTCACGAAAGCTTTAAATCGAAACGCAACGAAGTTGCTTATCATTTTGACATCTATAAGCAGCAAAATAATACAAAAAAACTCAATACATTACCCCCCGCCCCCCCCCCCCCCGAAGTGTTGTCCTGATTGCTTTAACTTGTTTTCTGATTGCCATCATGAGACGAATGGTCTATCTGGAGCTCTTGCAGAGGAGTGCAACTTTCTGCGTTAGACCACGGCCCGCAGAAGTGTATATCGCAGACTTATCTCTGAGATCCCTTCACGCGACCCTCTGGTCCACACAATAGGGTGGCAGCACTTTCCACGCAATCATTTATTCTTGGCTGCTATAGATTTCCACGCGGAAAGCCACTTCCTTGAGCTATTTGTGGGCTTCTGAAAAAGTGCTATATAGCTCAGCAGGCCTTATCTGGTTAAATAAAAATTGTTTAAATAGTAACCCAGAAGTAGCACAAAATTTTCATCGTTTACTCTCACTTATCTGCGGTTGAGTCACCTGGGCATGATCTGGAAGCACTAAAGTCATCCTTTTATCCACATTTAACCTATACTGATGAAAAAGTAAATAATAAACAACTTTATTGGTACGTCTTCAGGTCTTTAGGTCGGAATACATACCGAGACTCCCACAAGGCCATGCGGAAGGGCGTGTGGCACAGTTTGGCACCAGCTATCATAGAGTGTGTGGTCGTGTCGTTACAATTCTCTGCGGTGAATGTTATGTCTTTAAAAACAATGGGGCTATGCCTCTCCCAATAAAATTAACGCAACTGCTTGCACATTCGTCTCAGAACGGGAAAGGGTTAGGAGTGACCTTGAAGAGGTAGATATTTTCCAGAGTGAACTGCACTGACTAAACACGCTCGTCACATCACAATGGATAACAGAGGTGTCACTGGCATTCGAATCTCAGGAAAGTCTTAAAAGAGCCAAACGAATGTATCCCACAGGATGATGTACTGATGTATCCATATAGGACTAGCTGGAGAAACGTCCCTTACCAGTGTGCATGGCTGCCTTTTAAGTAATAACGACTTGATGAGATGGGAGTGGACGATAAGGAGAAAATGTCACTCAAAGCCACACTCGAAACTTTCCGCTTATAAAATATAGACTGGTAGATGGAACATAATTTTTTTTTATTCCTTTATTACGTTTTTAATGTTTTTTTTGACATTTTTCCTGGACTTTTAATTGGGTTTAATAATGCGTAATGTGTTTATGAATAATTAACAACACTTTGAGATAAAGTGCTTCTTTGCATAGTTAATAATGCAGCTTTAATTGCCTGATTAGTCATCACTTAATAATGAATAATCTTACTCGTGTTTGAGTCAAGTTTGTTGAATGTTGAACTTAAAAAAACAATAGCGCTTGGGATAAGGCGGCGCAACTTGGCGACGTCTGCATTTCCCAAGTCATATCAATGATAACATTACTTACTATTTCTTAAACTACTACTTTTTTTAAACAGGTAAGGCCCACTGAGTTATATAGATTTTTGTCAGAAGCGATCTGGCTATCACAAATGATGGCGCAACCAAGTAGCTTATCACGTCAAAATTTAAAGCAGCCAAATACTTTAAACGCATGATGATCCCGGATACAAATCAATGCGACCACGGGGAGAATATACAAGCTCCAAATATACAGGCATTAGGGTCGGGATCGAACCCACAACCTCCTGTATACCAGCCGAGGTAGTTAACATATTGGCACTGCAGTGTCCACTTCTGTGCATCCTTCACAGCACGTCAATACGAGCACTGTGCGACAGATGACAACCTAGCTGGATAATGTGGCTTGGGCCTAGTTCATCTCTCGGTGGCGAGATGTTTTCTCCCTCGCCTGGTATGCAGGAGGTCGTGGGTTCAATCCCAACCCTGACGAAAATACTTTCTGCAAAGCACTATTTTAAAAAGTAAAATAGCGATTTCATTTGAACCTCCCCCCCCCACCCCCCCACTAAGAGCTCAGCTCCCACTTTAAATTTCTACAATGAGGTAAAACAGTGTTGGTGCAAGGTAAAGCGGAATGCATTACAGTTATAGACAGATCGTGTGATAGCCCATTCTATTCAGCTTCGAAAGTGTGTTTAAAATGTACGTAACATTTGACTGCGTTGTAATCCGCCCTCTCCCGCACCTCCGACGATTCGCACGGTTGGCTGCGCACGGTGCGGACAAGGCCACGCTACCGAACCGATTGAGATGCCATTCAGCGCCACTGCGAATGTGTAAGTGTGATTGGCGGAGATAAGGGGAGATGGCTGAGCGGTGGTGCGCGCCCCCCGCCCGTGCGTGCAGGCCGCTGGCGTTGCCGTGTGCGTGTTCGTGGTGTCGACGTACAGCGGGGGGGCGCCCCCCGAACCCGCCGCCTGGTTCTGCAAGTGGCTCGAGGAGGCGGCGAGCGACTTCCGGTACGGCAAGACGCACCTGCGGGGAGTCCGCTACGCCGTGTTCGGCCTCGGAGACTCCGTCTACGAGGAGCACTACAACACGGTGAACACTGCAGCACCGCCACCGCTGCTCCCCCCCCACCTCCTCCAACACAGCACCGCTCATGACCGCTCGTGTGCTCCTCCTGTTCACAACCGCTGATGACATTTTCAAGGTGAGATCTCCTGACTGCCCATCGATGCACTTCCGCTTGGCTCATGGGTCAGGTTCGTTTGTACATTGGAAGGTGCCTTGAAAACATTCATACTGCACGCAAGAGAGCTGGCTCTCCCTCCGAAAAGTAATTCGCCCGTTTCCTGTCGTCGTTGACGCAAAACACGAATGCCAGAGCACCGGACAAAAAGTACTGGCCCCCCGCATCTTTATGCTCCGCTTGTCTCCCGCACGGCCAAGAGGTTTAATTTAAATTTACACGGAAATCTTATCGGGCGTTCTATCATTTTTTCTAATTATGGCATTTATCACGCTGCAACACAAGCTGTCTGCAAGGAGGTGCTGCTTAGACTCGGGCTGTTTTACTAATGCAGCCCAGGTGGTTTGTGTGGCTGAGACCCCCTGTGTAAACATGGCCCTGTGCTCTTTAAATATGTTTTGGGGATTATTAAATGTTATCGGCCGCTTGTAAAAGTACATGCTGTGTGGCGAGATCAAAACGCGGTCGTTTCCTGTGGGCTGATGCAGGCATTTGGAACAAAGATGACGTTGCCTGCTGCCTCTGTATGGACCGGCAAATTAATGCGCTCTGTCTCTGCAGCACATATCTGGTTCAGTGAAACTGCAAGAGCCAACGGATTGAGTTTAATCAAAGCTAATCAGCCAATTGATGTCCAGCAAATTATTTGGCGATGCTGTGTTTGGCAGTTGCTGCACAAGCTTGATTAGCAAAAACTTATCACATCCATTAGTAACGCTACTTTATTCACAGCATATTTTTTATGCTCCACAAAGAAGGGGCCACAGCCTGAATCGTTGCCCCGTAGATGTTTTTTTTCCTTTTAGGGCCAAAGTTTTGTTGATTAATGTGTTGGAGTTTTTAATTCATATTGAAGTCTGTTTACCCATGTGCCGAGTAGGGCTTTTCTTTCTTTAATCCACTCCCCAATCACATGAGGCGGACACATTTGCATGATTGTGCGCTAGAGGATTTCACTTCTCGCAATGTTTTTTTCTTTTCTATATTTCTCCACAACTTCTTTGCCCACCACAACCCCCCCCACCCGCCCCAACATTTTTAATCATTGCCAGCCTCTCTTGCTGCCGAAATAGGAATTTATGATTTCGCCATGTAGCCGATGGAATCTTTCAAAGAGTAACCTGAACGCTTATTCTAAACGGAACACATTAACCGTATGACTGAAAGGCCGTCGTAGGAGGATTTCTGAGCTCCGCAAAGCAGCAGCATGGCCCCTGACACAAGGCCTTGAGGGTCCGCGAAATGGTCCCGCTTGCGGGACTGACCCCTGGGCATGTAGCGGCGTATCGATTCAGCAATTGTATGCGTGTAATTGTGCGTGAGAGGATCGCGATTATTGTGCGTTTCATGCAAATTATTTGCGATGTTACGTGCAGGTGACCGAAGCGGACAAGACTGGACATCGGAGACAACGCAAAGCAATAACTATACAAATCAGACAACAAAGAACGGATTCATGAATCGTGACCCCGAATAATGACAGTTTACCAAATCGCTTTGGGAGAGTGACACTTGTTAGATGTCTGGAAAATGAGGTTGTTTATGATACATTTATTTATATCGACGTCCATATAGTCATCATTTATTGAGATATGCCGTCGGCGCTTTTGCTGTGTCTGATAGCGGCCGCTCAACACAGATCCGCTCACTTTCGTTCATCAGTGGTTTCCTTATTGCCACTGTTTCAGTACTCGTCAGATGGTTGAGTCCCTGTCCTGATGGTGGATCGCGCGAAGCCTGCCACGCTGGAGCTCTTGCGTCTCTGGTATCGCGAGGCAACCGAGCGATCGCCCCCCGTGGGTTTCCCTTCGCGGCGTCGCTCACCGAATCCGGCGCACGGCCCTCGCAGGTCGGCAAGAACGTGGACAAGTGGCTGTGGCAGCTGGGGGCTCGGCGCGTGCTGCCCCGCGGCGACGGCGACTTCAACGTGGTGCGCAGCCGGCACGGCAGCGCCGAAGCCGACTTCGAGGCGTGGAAGGGCCACCTCGTGTGCCGCCTGCGGGCCCTGGCCGAGCCGGGCACTGCCGCGGGGGCTGGGGTCGGCGGTCAGCAGCGTCGGCGCTCGGACAGCGAGGGATCCTGTCGCGACGAGGTGGGACGTTTTCTTTGTCTGGTTGGACTATCCGTGCCGCTCAGCCCGCTGGCTTGCCTACACCCGCCACGCCGCCCGCGGTGTGGCGGGTGTAGGCTTAAGCGGGGTTGAACCCGGTTAGGACTTGGTGACCATCAGGGCTTGCCATGCGTTATGGCTGTGGGGTTGCGGGGCCGCCGGCAGATGGCAGTGCTGAGCACTGCCCCCTTTGTAGGTGTGGGTTTTTCCCCGCGTACTTCATTCATGGGAATGGCCAAAGTTGGCAGGACCCTCCGAAATGAGTCTTGATCCTCGGTGGCACTTTCCTGGGTCAGAGTTGGCATAGGTAGGCAGGGGCGAGTCCATTCAGGAACTTGAGTGCAAATTTGAAATTTACCGGCATATGGGGAATCTGGGAGGGGTGGTGCAGATGGTGGTATGAAGTCCTGCAGAGTTGAGTTTGTGGGAAGAGGACAAGAGCTCAGGATCAGTGACAATCACAATGTTTCACACTTTTCCAGTGTCACGTCAGTTTAGGAGGTGCATGCTCAACCTGCAGTTTTTTGCCGAGAGTGGACGTTTTGGCAATGAGGAGTGCTTCTATTTGGTAGCTGGAGGAAGATAGAACCAATCCAAATGAGACCGCTTCCAAGGCAGGATGCGGTAGTGGGCGGCGAGGTTGGGTTCAGCGACACAGATGGTGTCTACCAACACTCGGGGACATCCTCTCTGTCACCGAGTGTTGGTACGCAGCGACATGTAGGATGTGACAGAAGGTGGTACGTATCGTCAGTGCAGTAACCAACTTTTAATCGATACATCAAAGAATATATTACTCTCTCTTTGTCTTGCCACAGGAGTAGCTTTGCATGAGAGTTGACCTGCCGCTGCCACCCGTGAGGAATTTCCAAAGTGCTTTGCTTTAAAGTGGATGCCAAAGACTCAGCGGGAATCATACGTAGAAGCAGGCCACTGCCTGCCAGCGTCACTCCTACACGTCAAAACATTGGGGTCTTCTGGGGCCATTCCCTCGCATGAAGCGAGGCGCACCAAGTGGAGGTTTCTTTGCCGCGCGGCGTGCACTCGAGCACGCAGCTGGGATAAGATCAGCGATGAAAGTCGCAAATTGTACGAGAGTGGCAATGTCGCCGGGGCTAGGGGGAGGCGAATGTCGAGGGAATGTTGTCTTGTGAGCGCCTCGCCGCGGCCCTTCCAGGCCTCCGACGAGTTTGAGACGACGAGCGAGGAGGAAGGGGGGACCGCGGACGCTGCTGACCTCGTCGACGTGGAAGACCTCGGGAGAGTTGTGACGGAGGCCAGGAGGTCCCAGGTGAGGCCGGCTCTATCGTGCGTCTTGGTCAGCTGCTGCCTGCAGACAAACTTCTCTCTTCCAATCGTTTTTTTTGTACTTACACTGGGACTCACCGCCCCGATAATGTGCATTTTTTAATCTTTGAACCATACCAAATTTTTTCCAGTGATTTAATTCGTAATATTATCCCTCTTTTGCGATCTCGTACTCGTCATGAAACAGGGTACTAATCCGGGTCACTTTTGGTGAACGGGTTGAGACCATCAACTCACTGCACTTGAGCAGCCATTTTAATCCCAGGCGGCTGCCAGGATTTGAACCCAGGATCTCAGCGGTCCTGGCTCCAGTGTCTCTGACCTCCAAGCCCCACCCGGCCACCTCTTCAAAACCGGAGCACATTTATAAATTAATCTTCCTGATATGAAGTTCCTTTTGAAACATTACAGACAAACAGCAGAGAAGAAGGGACTGGCTTGTATGCACTGACCATCTTTCCCAACTCGTGAATGGCTTCCATGGGTCTGTGTGACAAGCCGCCTAGCACGCGGCGGGGAAGGTTGCCACCTGCTGTACCGGCCGCCCTGTTTCACGCCGTCGTGAGAGCTGTGAGGCAGAGTGAAACCACAATATTTACAGTTTTTTTTGTAAATGTGGTTTCACTGTTCAACACACCGGTGGGCTAAAACAGTGAACTATTTGTCTTTTGTCAACGTGACACTTTTTTACTGATTGGCCGTGTCGGGTGGTGGAGGGTTACGACACATTTATAAATAACGCGATCTAACCCAAAAACGTTTATTATGAAATTTATATCAGCCAAATATTCTAAACGCATATTGCTTTGCTTTTAGTATGAATGCGTAGTGACACCAATGCACTTTCTTGCTTTACTACGTGCCTTTATTTTGGACGCAACACTATTTCTAGGCCCAGGCTTCGGTTCTTGATGCTCGAATTTCTTCTTCCCTCCAAGCCGTCTCTTGGCCTCGTGCCCCCCCCCCCCCCCTTTTATATTCCTCGAGCCCCCTCTCTCGAAGGTTCGCTCACCCCCATTTCCCTCAGCCAATCCTCATCCTCCTTCCCTAACGGTTGTCAGCCGTTACCCCAACAGTCCACCTTCGTTTTCCCGCCCTTTTATCTTCGAATTTCTCTTCAAATCAGTTTTAATTCTCTGGTCTCCCTGCACCAATCAGAGACCCCGGAACACACTTCCTGACTGTACGTTTGCACACGTACCCCCTCAGGCACGTGGTCTATTGTTTTTGTCCTGACATTTGTATGTTGAGGTTTTTTCGCGCCGTACGTTGCCAACCGCGCTAATCGGAGGTGCTGGAGTGAAGGACAAACAACCTAAACGCAAACGGCAGTTCCGAGAAATTAGTTTTCAATTTAGAATGAGTAAAAATTTTAATTTACAGGCGTGCAAACTCCCCCTTTGTCTTGGTTCCACGTCATTATTAAAAGGTGACGACGATCAATGCCGTGCGTCTTCATGACATCCTGCAACTGTAAACTTGCATTAATTAACACGGAAGTGTCGATTTGTTGGGCGTTTAAGGAATTAATATGCACCTCCAGGTGCTGCAAATTCACAGTCAGTGCCATGCTGGTTATTGAGCCGGCGGGAAGACACACGACCTCACGTAGATTTCGCTCGCAGGAGAAATTTTAAGCACAAGCATGCGAACAGGTTTTGTTGCGAGCCAGTTAATTCTATCTCAACCTTTGCTTAACGTCGTGATTTATTTTATTTTATACCTACGTGACTTTACCGAAAGAACCAAAGAGTAAGCATAACATCCTCGCACATCTATAAAATCTCTCACTTATCATTCGGACGTTAAATCTGCCCGTTAATTTATCAGCGCTTAATTAACAATGCCGCTGACATTGTGGAGTTCGCAGCGTTAAGAAAAATAATCAGCTGGCCGCGATCCGTCGCTTAAATGTTGGGATAGATATAACATTTGCATGACAGAAACAAAAGAGAGAGAAATTTTGATTTAAAGCTTTCGTGACTGCAGGGATTCATATTCTTGGTTCTTTCGGTAAAGTCACGTAGAAGGGAAATAATAAAATAATATAAATATAAAACAATAAAAATTATCACGACGTTTCGACTGCAACACAAGTAATCATCATCAGGTGTGAAATTCTCACGACGTTTCGACTGGACTTCACACCTGATGATGATTGCTTGTGTTGCAGTCGAAACGTCGTAAGAATTTGTATTGTTTGATATTTATATCATTTTATTATTTCCCTTCTACGTGACTTTACCGAAAGAACCAAGAAAAGAGAGAGAGAGAGAGACAACGCACGGGCTGTCAAGTGTCCAGCGGGCTTCGTGAAACGTGGCCGGCCGGCGAGGCCGTGTGCCTCCCCGGTATCACCACGCTCGCACATTCGTCATCGCCGCCATTCATCGGCAGCTTCACAGCAACCCTTGCCAGACACCTGAGACTGGCACCTGGCCCTAGAAGTCGGTCCCGGACATGAACCGGCCTGCGGCTCAGAGGTCAGAGCCCTGAGCGGGCGCCTCTCAGAGCCTGGGTTGGAATCCGGGTAGCCACCGATGATTCAACTGGATTCGCAAGTGCGGTGCTGGTCTCGGCCCAGTCACGAATGATTGTTTTTCACTTAACTTGGCTACATTCCAGCGGCGAGAATTTATATTGTCGGATTGAATGTCCGCACGTAGCAAGTTCTGTGTGACCAATACTTTGTAAAGGCAAAAAAAAGGCTACTTGAAGATATTTTGAAGAGAAATCCTGTAAAAAAAAAATCTTCCTTTACACAGGGCACACTGCTCAGTGAAGTTTCCAAATGGATTTTTCATCTCATTACATGATGCCAGTGAGAAAAATTAGTGCAAATTTGGGGCAATAAACCCCACGTTTTTAAAGCGGCTCCAAAAACAGCAATTCTATTTAATTAAGTGCTGTTACCCTGCAGCGCGCGAGCCGAACGAGCAACTCACGAGATTGAATTTAGGGAAACTGACAATTTTGCCCTTCGCGAGTAAAGTGTGATTGGCAGTGCCCGCCGTGTGCATGAGAATCAGCGCGTGGCTGTTTGCCTAGTTTTTTAAATGAATTTTGGGGCTGGGGTCATGGGGACACTCCCAGCTGGGCTTACATCGGATAGAATCCACCCGCTCTGCTTTGTCGAAATCTCTTAAGTGGTTGTCTTTCATATAATCAGGACGAAACGGAATGAATGCCGGCCACACTGAAGGGTGTAGATGATATTAAAATAAAACTCTCGCCACTCATCATTCACACAAAATATTAATGCGGCAACATCAAAATATTCCAGGTTCATTAAAAAAATAAACTTTCCACGTGCATCATGAGCACTACTATAAACATATATTTTTTTTATAAGGCAGGGCTAATGATGTTTGCCGTTTTAATTATAATCTGTACTTGAGCACCAAGGCCCATGTAGTCCCTTTATAGGTTATTTTATTTGCTGTAGTCGGGTGATGTATGTATGTTGAACTTCTTTCGCACCGTACGTAGCCAATCACGCTAATCGGAGGTGCGGGAGAGTTTGGGTCGTGATCCTTCTGCCAAGCGCATGTAACGCCACTGCCAAAGCAGTTTATTCTCTTTTTTTGTTATCCGTCTTCAGCTGTCATTTCAGGCTAGTTTCAGTCACAGTATGATTTCTAACAGTTGAGTTTACATCGCATTGACGATCAGGTAGCTCGGCGTTAGAGTTAGCGGCTCGCAATCGGAGGGTTGCGAGTTCAACTCCTGGTTGGGGGTTGACTCAGCCCATCATCCTTCCGAGGTTGATAAAAAGAAGTTGGGAAGTCAACACTGTTTTTCTTATTTACAAACTTATCCCTGCCATAGGAATATGGAATTTCCACCACTGGCCCAGGACTGTACACCAGAAGTGATCACCGCCTCAGTGCTCATTTTAACAGGAAGTCGCTTTTTATACCGGTGCTGTTGTGCATTTGAAATAACGAAATAATTAAGTTTTCTCAGTGCGTCTCTCCGCGCTTATGCAAGAAACAAAGCGATAAACTTTTGACTGAGTTCGTCTTTGCTTGTTTAATTTCACTTACAAATTCAGTAATGTTCTTGTTCATTAACAGTCTATTTCAGTGCCGTGGATGCGACCATTGATTTTTCAATTTAAACAGTCGAACCATTACAATTTACACTCGTCAGTGGAGATCGTTACCCCATTTGCATCCCTTCCTGGCTGCGGCGAAGCTCCAGTTTGTCGCAGCTGACAGAGGACGAGCTAATTTGCTTGCCCCGCGTCATTCCAACGCGGGGCAAAAACGCTGGCAATTCGGTAACGCTCGCTGCACGTTGAATCGAGATTGGCGTGGGAGCCGGAGCCTCGTTGCAGCGAGCATAGTCTGGTCGGTCTCTAAAGTGTGAAGCTTGTCGATTTGATGGGGTTACTGTAGGCTAGTTTTGTTTTTTTGTGCTTATTCGTCGACTTAGACGTTTTATGAAAACATCTAATCGGCCAAAAATGTTATCGTGAGTCCAGAAAAAACTAGTCTTTCATAAAAACCAGAGTAAAATCGGAACATGCCCCTCATATATATGTACATATATTTCTAAATAAATGTGTTTAGGTCACAGTGAACGAGAAGGAAGGATGAATGAGCTACATGTGATAAATTCTGTATTGTAACAGGGTCCTCGAATTAAAGTTGTGGATTTGAAAAGTGCGCATTAATCGCAAGACATCACGGCCGATGGGCTGGCTGTTTAGGAGAAACGATTGCATTTTTTAAAACTGTAAAGCCGGTCGTCTTGTTTGAACAAAAAAAAACCACTGTCTTTATTGGAATAAGCTGAGCTATTTCTCTGACGTGTTTTTGGAAACGCGTTGTGCATTACTAACTGGACAGCGCGTGAATTATGGCCGCTTGTTGCGGCGTTTGCAGCATCGTGTAGCTGAGCCACAGGGAAGTGACATTGTGTAAGGTGCAGCCGGGTGCAATTTGTAGCCACCGCACCATAACACATTACACGAAGATGCGTCTTGTGATCTCCTGTCAGCTAACATTTTCCACTCCACGTGGCCTCGAATAAGCATCTCTGAGATGGGAGTGGCCTCTGTAGAATTTCTACATTGCAGTGGCCTTACAGAAAAAAAGATATTGGCAGAGGCCTTACAAAGAAATCCCGTATATTATTATTATTTATATTTGCTTCATATAACAAATCACGTTTGCCGGTATAGGGACACAGCTGTGAGAGACGACTCCTGATCATGCTGATGAAATAGAGGAGGAGGAGGATAGCAGGATGGAGTACTTTGGAAAAAGAGCCAAAATTTCTCACGAAGAGCAAATTACAGTGCGTCTTAACAGGAGAGGGGGCTTTTTCATGCATTTATATTTATAGCCCTAATAACACGACGATTGGAAATGTGGTGGCCGACGATGAGAAAAGTTTACGAGGACCGAAAACACAAATCCTGAGTGAGCGAGGACTCGCACATGAAATGACAAGAAGCGTGGGCCATTGTGAACAGGAGCGAGAAATCCGAGACGTGTCACAACCGCTGTTCATAGAAATAAATGGGCTTGTGCAGGGTGCGTCTCCTCGGAGAGATGACAACCTATGAACAAAATTACAGTGCCGGAATAACCCGTTGTCACTTGCGCAGCTGACAAAATGTTTTCTGAGGAGCTTAAGGACGAGTGCGTTTTTTCACAATTTATTTTCGGGCAGCGTGTGATTGTTATCTTCACCCCCCGTATGATTGCGTTTTCTCTGGGCGGTCTGGTTTCTGTCCACACGCGGAAATCCTCGAGACACGGGAATTCAAATGTGTCATAAAGTAGGGCCCCTTCTAGAAATGATTCTTTCATTTTCCTCTTTCTCCTCTGAACCCCCCTCCCACACCCCCTCTCCATCCACTCCCCTCCCCCCGTGTAACGTTTCCTGCTCGCTATAGCTCCTCCGCTTGATGGACGACGCGGTCGGAGATCCGTGCCAGGCTGTGTCCTAGGCTGTTTGAGATGGGGGTTTTAATCAATCTACACGAATGAGGACAAATATTCTAAAAATGACAGTCAACGCATGCCATCTCGGTGCTCCAGCAACATCGCGTTGCCGTTGTGTTGGTCACAGCGAACGAGAAGGATGGATGAATGAGCTACATGTGACAAATTCTGTGTTGTAACAGGGCCCTCGAATTAAAGTTGTGGATATGAAAAGTGCGCATTAATCGCAAGACATCACTGCCGATGGGCTGGCTCATGAACGAAACTTCCAAACTCAAAGTCGGGCAGGCCAAACACACACTGCGTAGGTGCGTCTTCTTGAGTTGTGTCTTCTTGAATCTCACCCTAGCCCATCGCACTCCCCCTTCCCGTTCATCACTCTTCCCCTGATGGCCATCTCCTCTCTCATTGAGTCGTCACGCGCCGTTAGACGCTTTACGGCTGAATCGGGGCTATGACCACCTGGCGAGCTCTGGCGCTTCTTTAATTCTTTCATCTTCATTAACTTCGTTTAATGTCCCGAAATGTAAGTTCACTTTCTTCTCGTTTCTTTTCCCATTTTATCATATTACTTTTATTGTGGTGTGTCTTTTGACGGTCGGGTTCAGCGTTTCACGGAATAAAGTCAGCAATCACCGATTCAATCCATACACTCGCTGACTGGGGGTAAAATAACTCTCGCTACTGCCACGGTTATTGTTCCCGTGAACTCCACTCATTTAACCCTCCAGACCATGTTGTTTCATCCATACACCACTGTGTTCAACCACCACCATGTTGCATGTCAAGCACTGCTGATAGACCATCTCCCTTGTTGATAAACAATCTCTTTTGCTGATAGACAATCTCTCTTGCTGATAGACAGTCTATTTTTCTGATAGACAATCTCTCTTGCTGATAGACAATAATAATAATTCAAAAGTATCGTGTGCGCATTCCATGCTCTTTGGTTCTTTCGGTAAAGTCACGTAGGTATAAAAATAAAATAAAATAAATCACGACATTTCGGGCACAACACAAGCAACCGTCATCAGGTGGGAAAGCATGGCCTGCTGCTGTTCCCAATGCGCAATGCATGAAAAGCAGGAAACAGAACCAGGGCAACCGACCAAACTAAAGAGGGAAGGCCGCTTTAAAGAGATTGCTGATAGACTATCCAACATGGCGATAACAAAAAAATCCTTGTTGCTGATAATTAAAAAAAATCCATCTTGCCGATAGACAATCCCGCTTGTCGTTAGACAAAATCTGATCACTCCCTCTTGCTTATACAACCCCCCCCCCACCACCACCTTTGCTGATAGGCGGCAGATTAGATGTGCAGATGGCACGTTTCCCCTGCTGGGGAGGAAACGGGTTAAGCCGCATTAAAGGGAGCCTTTTGAAACGGCGCATTGAGTTGTGCGGTCCATCTAGGGGTTCGTAATAAAAATTTAAATCCATTCTCTCGGCAATTTGGACTTTCTTTTTTTTAAATCACAGACCTGTGTAATTTAATCAGAGGCAGAGACATTCACGTTTTTTTGTATCCTTGCTTTGTGCTGAGAGTAATTTGTGATATTTTAAGACCTATCAGAAGAGCCACGTGATGAGGACGATGTCAAGTTAGGTCACCTTAAAGCCGATATGAATAGTTTGTTTTCTTGGCTTCGAAGTAAATAAGTGAAACGTCTCAACCGATTGAGTTAAAAACTAAATATATGTGGTTTGGTGTATGGTCTCGCTCTGTTATGTCCCCTTAATCAGAATGAGAACATTTATTTATACTGGAGGAATCCGATGCACTTTTGCACAGATGCCCAGTTCCAGCAGGGGCGGGTCAGAAAGTTACAACAACAAACAGTACAATAACACGATATGAGTGCTTAGTATCGGAATGGTAAGCAAATCACACAAAAAATGATAAACGTGAAGTTTTTTTTTTATTTGCCAGGTTTACCTGGTAAAGCCCACTGGGCTATTAGAATATTAGAATATTTTTCTGAAGCAACCTGCTCACAAATGAGAGCTCAACGAAGGGAATGTCGCCCGCCATCCCAAACAGGACTCTCTTGAGGATGGGTTCTCGGCAGAGGTCGCAACCGGGTACCCGATACCCGTACCCTACCCGATACCCGGCTACCCGTATCCGGCCGGGTACGGGTACCCGTTTGCGACCCTGGTGCGGCCGGGTACGGGTAGACCGTGAGTCACTGGTGAGTAACTGTTTGTCACTCATTTCCCAACGTCTTGTCTCTTCTCACAATTCAAGTTCCTAGAATCAACCCACCCGCGCCTGCAACATGGCTTCATCCCAGAGGTCGCAATCAGGCACCCGATACCCGTACCCTACCCGTATCCGGCCGGGTACGGGTAGGGTACGGGTACAGCCGGGTACGGGTACGGGTATCCGTTTGCAACCCTGGTGCGGCCGGGTATGGGTACGGGTAAGGAATCAAAACCCGTTTGCGACCTCTGGTTCTCGGAGACTTTGTTGAAGATTTCATTATTTTTGGGCCACCAGTGCGAATATTTATATATCCGCTCCGATCGCTGCTCCCCTTTGACCTCATCGCATGACCTGCGGCTGCTGCAGGCAGGAGGAGCGGGCGGCGTCGGGGTCGTCGCGAGCACGAGGAGGAGGAGGAGTGCGGCCGCGGGCAAGGGAAGGGCGAATTCCACGGAGGAGCCGCGAGAGATGATCACCCCCGCACTGCGGGAAGCCCTCACCAAGCAAGGTGAGGTCACGTGCGGCCACTCGCTCACTCGCTCACTCACTCGCATCAAATACATACTGATCATCATCGTCATCAGTTGAAGCATCATCAGCAGCAGCATCAGCAGCAATAGTATCATCATCCACACCAGCGTCATCAGCAGCGGCATCACACCAACTGGGCAAACGCACGTGGGACACGTTCTGCGGTCGTCTGGAACGCTCTTCCTTCCAGTATTAGGAAGCCACAGGAAATACACACTGTTAAATCTAGATTGAAAACTCTCCCGAACTGTTAAGTCAAAAATCTCTAGAACTGCTGTTTAGTTTGTTGTCCTTTCCCCGCACCTCCAATTTGCACGGTTGGCTGCGTACTCTGCGAAAGAAGAACCAGCATACGGTACTTGGATGAGATTGCCAGCTCCCGCAAAGCGCGAGGGTGTGAAGGGGACTCGCTTCATGGGGGGGGGACTGCCAGGAGAGAGACTCCCTTCGTCGAACGCTCACGACGCTCGACGCGATCACCGACGCCGTGCACGCGGATCGGAGGGGAAGGAGCTGCCACCGGAGCACGGCAGCACCCCGCCATTATTTGTCTGAAACGAGGGACGTGCGTTGAGCTGCGTCGGTGCCTGGGCGTCAGCTCTGACGGCGCCATTTGCGTTGCTAATGCCCCCGCGCGGTTTACTTCGGCGAGAGTGGGGGGGAGGCGGTGGGCACTCATCCCAGGACTCATCACCGTGCGCGACGGGTCCCGTTTAATCGCTCGGTGGAATAGTTGGGGAGCGCGCAAGACGGCGGAATCGGTACGGCGGCAGGCAGACGGGAAAATCATTTTGCCCGTATAATGGTGCCAGTTTGGATTTGGGGAGAATGCAATTTGATTTGAAACGCAGACAATGAATGTTTTTTTGGCGGCGCTACGGCAGTTTGGTGAATGTATGGGAGGGTGGCTGATAAAACACGAAATGTATTCTTCGCTTTGTATGCGGCAGTCAGCATTGTTGCGCACGTACAGCGTTTTTGTCGTGCCCCTCTGTGTCTGCATTTGCAGCATACCATTTGCATGTTCCTGCCGCAGCTCCTGCTTCAGACTGTATAATACTTTGGAAAAAAACAACTCTTTTACTCACTTAGCAAGAAATGTCAGTCATTGCTAATGGCAACACAAGCAGAAACAAGTTAATATTATCATGCAGCGGGGTTTGCAGTTCTGCTGTAACGATACGCCTACATTCAGATTAGATCAATTGTCATGATTAGTTTATTTTGGTTCAAGAATTATTATTTTTTCAACACTGGTGTATCATAGCACTGGTAGTGGCTGCAGGGATCACGTGAACTCATTCCACACAACGTATGAGAACTGAAAATAATTCATTCTCGCGCAAACGCCCGTTCGATGCATGTCCCGCGAGCGAATAAATAAGTTTCATTCAATTAACATGATTGCAAAAGTCTGGAATTTTTTGAGAGATTGTTTCTTCTCAAGCACAGTGATAACCCAAATTACAAGCAGGACCCTCGTGAATAATTTCAGTTTTCAGTTTATTAGGTATAGCCCTGTGAGTCATTCGCCTCTTGAACAAAAAAACAAAAACATGAACAAGAAAACATCTTCAAGTGACTATGCGCAAACAGAAAAATCCAGGAAAAAACTGCAAAGTCTTCCATAAAAAGCACCGTACACCAACGCTGTGTGCAAAAATCCCAGTGGGATGCAAGTCAAACAACAACAACGACCACAAGACAACTTAGATTAAAGCCATCAGTCTAACTCTGTACTACAACAAACAAAACATGGCCAAACCAAAACACTTTTCGAAATCACCAAAATAAAGCCATAAAAGCAATGTAACAGTGATCATTGGAATTGTGACCGAATTTTCACAATAAACGACTTAAACAACATGTACCACCAAACCCTGCAGCCATAGCTGGCTGCACGAGTCACTCCACAACAGCAGGAGCATCAGTAGGAGTATCAACATTTTTCAATGCAATAATGTGTGCAGTATTGTAGATAGACTACAACAATAATTATATTGTAAACAAGACGTGCACCAGCCTGAAGGCCATCATCATCATTATTATCATTGCTGTGCTTGTTGACCCAGGGAAGTCTCGTTGAGCTCCGAGGCTCCTTTTCAAGAGGATCCTGCCACGTGTTCGCAGTGGGTGGTGATGTTGCCACTACGTGTAATCCCAATTAGCATTGGCACGATTGGCTAATCCAAGTTACATTGTTTGTGTTTTGAACTGTGTGGAGGAAACGCATGCAGAACAGGGGTAGAGCATGCGCATTCCACACAGAAAGGCACCCGAGTATGAACATCTGTGAAAAATTTATTTATAGCTCATCGGATTCCTCCAGTATAAATATTCTGATTCTGAAACCCAGGCCCTCTTTGCTGTGAGGTACAAGTTTTACCGCTGCGCCACCCTGCCGTCTGGAACGCCTCTTCCTTCCGATTTCACTGGACCTACGCCATTTAAAAAAAAATCTAGATTGAAAACGAATTTCTTTCAAACCGCTTTTTGTGTTCAGTTTTGTTTTCCTTCCCCCGCACCTCCGATTAGCACGGTTGGCTCCGTACGGTGCGCGAGAAACTCAACATACACGCACACGCAAATGGCGCTGACGTGTGGAGGAGCGGTCGATGAAACCCTTGCTCGGTGTTTGCAGGATACCGTCTCATCGGGACACATTCGGGCGTCAAGCTCTGTCGCTGGACCAAGGTACGATCGCTGTTGCTGGTTTTGCGAAACTGCCAATCAAACCGGGAGTCGTTTGACCTTTGCCGCATTGTGCTGCTGCTGTCACATAGCACTTTTCATGCACGTGTCTCTTTACTCAAAATATGTACTTGTGTTGAACTTCTTTCACACCGTACGTAGCCAACCGTACTAAATCGGAGGTGGGTAAATAAGTTCTGAGCCAGCACCATCTAGATTCTGGGTTCCAACCCAGGTAGTTCTAAAGTGTGGAACTTTATTTACTGACTATGCAGTAAAGTGTCTCATTACAAATGTGTGAACGAATGTTTTTTTATTTGTCTGTCAGGCGTTGATTCATCTCAATAGCGGGGTTCTTGGGAGATGTTGTAACACTCTTTAAGGGATCCCAGGATTAGTTCGGTGATATCACCTTCCACAGGCTGTTCTCTTGATGCACTGCTTTGTGAGGGTTCGGAATGAACATTTCTTTATTCAGTGCCTTGACATGAAAAGGACGATTGGAGTAAAATTGAGGGGGAAAAAAACCCCCCGTGAAAAGAAGTAATTCATTCATTCAACCATTCATTCATTCATTCACTCATGTGAACAATGAGGGTCAGAGCACTGTGACCTAGGTTCCATAACTTGAATTGCACAGGGCTTTGTGTGGCTTGAGTCGATTTCGCGGATTCATGCACCGCCTCTCTGCGCGCAGCCCTGTCTCGCTCCTATCTGCCATGCGGGTGACGTAACCCGCACGCTGTGCCACGGAATGGCCTTGGGAATTTTAACAATGAAACCTCAAATCTCAGTGTGAATTCGGTTCAGCTCGAGGCCCAGCAGGTCCACACTGCGTGCTATTGGCACCCCAAAGCATGGCCGCGTGTGTCCCCGCCGCTTGGTATGGGTCCAGCGCTGCCGATCGGCGTCCCCATAATTACGTTGAAGGAACAATGTTGCGTTCCGAGACATCCTTAATTGATTTTGCCACGTGTTAAAAATGCCGTTGGCCGGGATGCACTAAACGGGCGCCGCATCGCCGCGCTCGGTTTTTTGGACTCCCTGTGTCACATTAAGCTGGCCTCCTAATGCGACGCGGGCCGGGATTCCTGCTGCATTTACGGCCGACGTCACGTTAAGGTGGCAGCTTCGGGGCTGGCACCGTAATGAGTTTGACCGCCGCCCACGTTTGCGAGCATAGCGGCTCCGCTTCGAAGCATGCGTCTCGAACGGAGCGACGAGAGACGCGGCTCGCAACCGATTAGGGCGGACGGGTGGCTATCCCGTTGCGTGTTTTTTAAAAATTCCTTTCGAGTTTGACGTGGCCTTGACGATAACGTATTTGCGAGTAATTTTTAAACGTGAGTTTTAGCAATGCCACCTTATGAATCATGTCCCAGAGCTTGTTACATCCACTTTACACCTGACAATTTGCTTTGATAGTCACCTCAAACATTACCATATATATGACAGATGTTGAAGTTAAATCGTCTGTTTTAAAACTTGCTAATTCAGCAATTCTAAACGCTGCTTTATGAAGCTGCCCGAATTTGTCTTTGAATGTCTGTCATGAGCACTGTGCTCCGACAATATCTTCCCGTGGTGGATATTCCCCATTCCTATGGCGGGGGGGAGTGAGTTTATCCATAGGAGAACTCTGTCTTGGTTAGATGACCTTCATCAATGGTCTCCTGACTCCAAAAATGGTGCCTTCTGTCTGTGAAGGCTACTCAACCGTTTCTCTACATCCACACCAGCGAGCCCGCTCCCTTGCAGCCGGAACATTGGTGATTTGAGTGTAGGCTCCGGTTCAGTGGCATTTCGCGTCGTTATCTGTGATGGGTGTGCAGACCCAACATGTGCTTTTCATGAGAGCCCATTAACACGAACGAGGTCGTGGTAATTTAAGTCACACACGTTCACTCGGACCTCGCCATGCCGGCCTTGTACTCGAACGTCGGCATCATCCGTCAGAGCCGCCTGGCCCCTATTATATCTGCAGCGAGAGTGGGGAATATCAGATCATCAATATTGATAGGCGCCCCTTAATTATTCCACGGACACGCATGAACCCTCCCCGCTGTCGTCTCGTGACCCCCCCCCCCCCCCGTTTGGCAACGTGTTTACGACAAAATTAATCTCGGCGCTGCCGTGAGGTCGCAGCGACCTTGCCGGGACATAATGGCGATGGTGGTGGTGGGGGGTTTGGTTGATATTTAAGTGGCCGTAGGGAAAGACCCCACTTTCATACACAATTGCGCCGGGTCAGTCGGTCGGGCAATTTTCCCTCCACACCCCGGCGTTTGGAGTTAACGTTATTTATTGCTTGGGAGGCTAATTTGTCCGCGACTCTTGAGACGCAGTAAAGTCCCCGAGTCTTATCGATATTGTCGGCCGATTTATATGATATTCTTGCAGCCACATTGTTTTAGATTGAGCGTTTTTACGAGGCTGGGGCATTTTCCCGGCACCTGTTCCCTTTACGCGCCTGTTGTTTGTTTTGTGCTTTAGCTTTAATTTACGGAGCAGGATTTTACAGTTTGCTTCCCTATCAGATAATTGTCTTTTATTTAACGACATCGCAGCTCTGTTAGAGTATTTGATCGGCGGGGCAGCTGGTAGCTCAGGATGGTTTACAGTGAATCAGAACACATTCCTGCGGAGGGAGCTGGTAGGAACGTTGGGTGGCTCGGTCAATGGCCAGGGTCAACGGCGGCGTGGTGTATTCCGCAAATATGCCCGACTGAGGGCGGGCATAAGCCGGCGTGAGTAGGTTAAACGTTGAGTTTAATAAGGGCACCACGGGGTGACCAGCCCCTCCCCACCCAGCCCCTCCCCACCCTCCCCTCCCCACCTAGCCCCTCCCCCACCCTCCCCTCCCCTCCCCACCCAGCCCCTCCCTCCCCACCCAGCCCCTCCCTGCACGACGGACACAATAATCCCCTGTGGGCTGGTGTAACCAGGAGGTTTCTACCAGTAATATTTATTTAGACTGGAGGAATCCGATGAGTTGCCAAGCTCTCTTTCCACAGATGTCCAGTTGGGGCGGCGGTGTCAGAACGTAAAGACAACAAAACAAAAATGCGATCAGAGTGCAAAGTATAGCAACGGTAATTCTAGATTTGAAGCTTTTGTGACTGCAAGGATTCATACTCTTAGGTTTTTTTTCGGTAAAGTCACGTAGGTAAAAAATAATAAAATAAAAATAAATGAAAATAAATCAATGAAATCACGACGTTTCGGAGGCAACACAAGTCTCCGTCTTCAGGTGGGACCGTCACAGCTAAATTTAACTGTATCAAGTGAGGAGAAATCCAAGAGACAAGATCTTAAATACAAGTTTTTACCTACGTGACTTTACCGAAAAAACCCAAGAGTATAGCAACGGTAAACAAACCACTTAAAAAAAGAGTCAGCGTCCAAGTGCCGCTGCTGCTTAAATGAGCGCCGAGGAGGTGCTCATCTCGTTTTCAGAGCTCGAAGCCAGTGGTGGAAATTCAACATCCTATGGCGGGGCAGGGGGAGGGGGGTGTGAGTTTATCCACGTGGTGCTCATTTACAGTTGGCCTCTTAACGACTCACCACCCACGGTGGTTCGTCACGATTTAGGTTGACACGTATGATTTTAAGAACCCGTGTGGTTTTTCTTTCGCCTCATTTCACGGTTTGGTTGATATTGTCTCTCGCTTGTTTTGTCTCGTTTCGGAAAGCGTTTGCTTTTCCTCACTCCCATTGGCCTAAATGCACATCGGCCTGTAAATTTTGTCACGCAATTTGCTTTAATCGTAAGATATTTAAAATTCTCGGGGGGAGGGTGGGGGGGGTGGCGGAGACTGTGGCCAAGAGAGACTCCTTTGGTTGGTGTCAGGCGGCGGTGGTGGTGGTGGATGCTGCCTTTGACTGCGTGAATGGGCTCAGCGGTGGACAGGCTGACACCCTGTCCCTCTGGCTGCTTCGGCTGGACGCGCCGTCGACAATTACCAAAAAAACGGAAGACGCATCTCGCACCGCCGCTCAGTCGCCCGGACTTCCGTGCCAGTTGCGCAGCGTCGATGGAGCCGACGGCACCGTGTGATTAAATAAGTTGCCTGCCTCATGTACTTCGGAAATAAATTGTTGAGCACTCGGCCGGTTATCTTGTGCATATGTATTCCCTGTTTAGCCCAGGCGTAGCTTGGCCGCGTGAGTGCGCATTAACGTTAATTCTCTTGGTGTCCGCGTAGGGCCGCATCAATTAGTCATGGCTGAATGGATTGCACGGATCTCACCTCAATTACCCTCTTTTCTCCAGCAATGTAACTATTTACATTAATACATTTAATGTATTTCTCACTGTGAAAGGGAAAAAAGGGGCATGTAACAACACGGGGTGGGAGCGGTGGGACACTGCATTGGAGACGTGGAGATTCATGTTTGATCTTTGCTGCCTTTGCCAACCGGCACCAACCTTACACCCCAGCCGACTCCCACGACTGGGAGACGTGTCATGGGGGTCAACCCTTTACAGCAATGGATTGACTTTGAATACGTACAATCCGATCTCACCGACATTTGTGTAACATCGAAACTGCGAACCCATCGCCAGATGCTGTGCAGAAACAGTGGGCATATTTGGAATGATAGACAAAGGCAGTGATAGGCAGAGGGGGGGGAAATAAAAGGAACGCCTTGAGCCTGGACTTGATCAGGAGCAGGGAGATGACAGCACGGGTGGTGGGAGAAACGGGAATTCCAGACAATGGGGGCAGCATAGGAGAACTAGCAACCTCCACTTAGTTTACGTTGATTGGAGGCTTCGACAGCTGCTCGAGTTGAGAAAGAGTGAGATGAGTGGGGAGAGGTGGCTACAGGCATGAGGCCTTGACCAGGCTGGTCGCAGTGTGCAGGGCGAGGGTGAATAGGCAGTGAGGGATGAGTGAGGTATGAGTGAGGTAGGCGGAAGGTTCAATGATGGGAGGAAACTTTGTAGGTTGAACGATGTTGTTTATGGTGGCAGGTTAAGGGATGCCAAGGGTAGCTGATGAGATTAAAAGGACTGGCAAAGAGGAGGGAAACGAGTTAGACAACAGAATGCCATTTTTTATTTTTGTTTTCTTTTTCAGAGCAATTCCAGGGGAATTTTTCGCATTTGGCAAGTTAAGGAGTGAATAGGGCATGGTTAAAGATGATGGCAATGATCATGGTTGATGAGGCACAGTGAGTCATGTGAGACAAGAAAACCACTTCTGCACCACTCGAAACCGGCGAGCTATTTAAAACACCCTGGACACATTCGGGAACACGCTCACGTCCCATTCACAGGGCTGTCCAACCCTGCGTTCAAGTCACGTGTGTGCGTACGTGTGTGTGTACGCGGCAGTTTAACCCAGAAAGACGCGGCTATTGAGCTTATTTTATCTCGAGCACGAGGATTAACTTTTATCTGGGAGATCGCTCAGGGTCTCTAATATCCACGGTGTAGACAGGACCTCGGTTTTAACATCTCGTAGGTGACCCCTGCAGCTGAGCATTAACGGGATTCTTCAGTTCACTTGGGGGAGCCAGGCAGAGGTCGTTCTAAGCCCGTGAGCTGGCCCTGTGTTCACAGGGAATCCTGTGGAGAGACTGATTGGGTCATCCAATACATAAACAAAGAAACAACCGCTACAGTCGAAGGCTGCAATGGCTGGCAATTACTCTATTCAAGTAGGTGCACTCCTCCCTCCATACACTTGACTTTTATGCCGGATGAGTCGATAAAAAGAATGAAAATTCCCAGCGGGTCTCTAAAGCGCCTGGGCGGGGCCGTTAAGGTGAAATGAAATTGGTGGTGTTAATTGACGTGCGAGCGTGGTATGCGTGGCCTCTTATCACCGATTCAGCGCGTCGGAGCGAAACAATAAAAATTGGTGCGATTTTCCTTTTTCCATTGTGTTCCTTCCACCAAATCTTTACGTTGGCATTGCAGAGGGTCCCCACGAGGGCGCCGCCTGGGGCTGCAGATAGACAGACAGGGCGATGGGAAGTTGTGCGCTCAGAGGCCCCCAGGTGCAGACTTGCGTAGGTAATTGCTTCAAAATGAAAACACCATAGATTTTTTTCTCATTACAATTTTGGGAGGCAAAAAAAAAGCTGGGTTTTCTGATTATAACGATATATATTTCACTATAATCGTGCTAAATTGAATCTCTCTACCCATTCTTGAGCGTTATTATACTTTGTGACAGTCGCTAATTCAGTCGCTCGCTCACGATCATGGTTGTGCATTAAAAATGACTCGGCAGCAGCAGCATTTAAACTGCTTAAACTCACACTCAGAGCTTCTTCTGCTGCACTACCACCTGCCTCTGTGCAGGGTTGCTCCGGTGTATTTAAACGGTTACTTGGATAAAAAAAAAGAAAACATTTGTTGGCAATTTAACTACCGATGTGAATTCCCTTGCTGGGATTTAAACAAGTGAAATGACCCCCACTCTGCAAATGAGGCACTGAGCTAGCCATGTGTGCACCAGCATGCAGGTCCAATCCAATAAATGTTACTCTCTGTGGCACAATTAGGAGGGGGGGGGACTCGAGTAATCGCATCACAGCCTCTGAGCAATGGATGCAGATACCAAAATAATGATGTGAACAGGTACACGGATTGTGCGAATCACCCAATAAGGGGGCGAACAATGACACGGGAGTTGAAAGTGAAATAGCCAGCCAGAGACGTGGAGCGAGAGATGAGACAAGGATGAAAGTGAGATTAAAGTGCTTTTTATCCAGTAAAGCCTCACTGAGTATACAACAACTCTTTTAACTGGGTCCTGCATTAGGATGTTTATGCATTTTCAGTCGTGAGTGTTTTCGGAAGGAAATAAAGAGTACCCGGAGAAAATCCATGCATACAAAGGGATGGCACTCTTGAAGTCTGCCCGGACGAGTTACAAACCTCGCTGTACTGCGAACTCGTGGCTTCTCTGGTGTTTTGGGAGTCTTCGAACACGTAATGACCCTGACTACGACGCACTGGATTGGAGTTTTGTTCTTTAGCAAGGTAGAGTGGCAGAACGGAAAGATGACACACAGAGAAAGAGACGGTGCAGACATTGTGATCGAAGAGCGACTGAAGGTCAGGTAGGTAGAGTGAGTGAGTTAAAATTGAGAGCGCGAGAAAGAGGGAGGGAGGGAGAATGGGAGAGCAATCGCAAGGTGTGCCTTGCGATGCGGGAGAGCCGCCCTGTCCCGCACGTACGCCGCCGTGCGCGTCGTATCGATGCGGTGCGTTGTGCGCGCGCGTCGATCTCCCGACCCCCGGCTTACAGAGGGAGCTCGTGCGGCTCCGTCTTCGTGGCGCTCCCGGGCACCACGCCGTGGCTGACGGGGCCGTGCTGCCCGTCTTCACTGAGAGTCACGTGTTTTGGATTTTGTCGGAGCAGCCCAGATGACCGTTCAATCGGGCTCGATGTTTCGGTGACATCGACGCAACAGAGAATATTACTTTCTACGCTCGCTCTTCATCTCTGCCCGCCCCACGGTTCTGCCACCCCTGTTCCGCCCCCGCCTTTGTTCCATCACCGTCGCTATGTCGCCACCGCCGCTGTACTGCCGCCGCCGCTGTACCAGCACCGCCGCTGTGCTGCCACTAGCAGCTTAGAGGAACTCGAGGGGACTCCTATTTTCACAGGGCCCAACATTATTTTTTCTAAGCGTGGCTTAGCACGGCTCAGCAAAAATAATATTGGGCCTAGTGAATTATTTTTGCTAAGCGTGGCTTAGCAAAAAAAATATGTTTACGCTCAGAGGCAGAATGCTAATAAAACATCAATTATTGTTGTCGAAAAGGAGCAATTTAAATGCTACTTTTGACCGATTTCTCATTGTTTTCACACTAAGCTGTCGTGTGAAGAATTTATAACGCTGATCCAAATGTTTAGTGAATTTTAAGGGTGCAATTTTGTTTCATTTTCTTACGTGCTATATTTTGACAGTGGTGATAACTAATGGCTTTGATTTGTAGAGAATATTCCCATTTGTTTTTATTTTTTTTATCTAAAATGTTTTATTTTAAAATGCAGGATCCTCACTAACAGATCAGTGCTTTATTCATTTTCACAAATATCATCTTAGTTTAATTATACTGCGACTAAGGGTAAATTAGCTTCTCATTATTTAACGAGACCTCTTTACTATCAAAACAATTCTTTGGATTTAGAATATTTAAAATTGGTATCTACGTTAAAACCCCAATTGCTTGTGTTTTAATGTGGTTCATTTAACTAAAAATGGTAGCCTCTAAGAATACATTCGCAATAAAATACTGCATTAACTTTATCGTACCATATTTTGTTGTTTTTATCATGATACGTAGCTTATTGTGATGTTTCTACTTACTGCATTAGAGTGAAATATATTAGATTCATTTTAATTTGTTATGATCTGGATTGCCATGACAACGGTCACTATGATCACATGACACGGCAATGCAATGGCCGTTGAGACAATCAGGGAGCCACTGGGCCCTTGACATCATGATGGCCCATGTGATAGCACATTTGCAAATGACTTAAATATTACTTGCGAAGCAACGAACATGAAAATGTAGCTTGTGGAGATACATTGTACCAAGATGTTAAATATTGGCGATTGCTCTCCAACACACCGGTATTCTGAAGCAGTAATTAATTGGCACGTTTGTTCAACCCGTGACAACTTTATTAATTGGCTGTGTTGGGTGGAGGAGGCTGTACGACACATTTCACTCACGCGGTCTGACCCAAAAAATGTTTAGTTTTGTTTATATTGCTCACGAAAGCCTGCTTCACGTTAAACGTAGACAGATTTAGCTTTGCATTTGTTCGTGCGGTGTGGGGAGCGGTAGTGTAGCGGTTAGCGCGCTGCGCTACAAACCCGGCGACACTAGTTCGATTCCCGCTCACCGCCAACACGAGTGACGATTATCTGAACTGGTCCAAGGCCTCCCCTAGGTCAACTCGGCCTCAAATGAGTATCTAGTACGGTGTGTAAACTTCGCCGCCAGGAAGACAAAGGCGGCCGGGCTTGGTACTAGCCACTCCGCCCCCTTGTGTGCCGTGCCGGGCTTCATGGGTACTACTCGCTAACGTCACTTTCCCCAACAGTCTGTGAAAGGCTACACGGGGGATCTTTGCCTTTTGTCTGAACATGCAGTCCATGCTGCGGGGCCGTGGTGGCTGCTACAAGCACGCCTTCTACGGCATCGAGAGCCACCGGTGCATGGAGGCCACGCCAAGCCTGGCCTGCGCCAACAAGTGCATCTTCTGCTGGCGGTGAGCACACGGTGGCACGCTCGCCACCGAGCGCCCTGGCTTCATCCGGCGCGCTCAGCGCTCACTCGCTCCCTCCCTCCTTGTTCGCTCGCCTCCCTTCCCTCCCTTCCTCCCTCCTTGCTCCCTCCCTCCCCTCCCTCCACAACAAGGCCCATTGGGTGGCCGAGCGGCTCAGAATCACCACAGAGCCAGTACCACACTGGGCATCCTGCAACATGTCGTCTGCTGGAAATCTTGTTTGCGCAGGCAGGTGCATTCGAAGTCCCCCTGCAGGCCTGCAAACATAGATTTATCAATCAAAAGTGATTGCTATGCTCGCCAAAGGTGGAGTGAATAGTGTGTTTAAGATGTGTTTGCAGTTTTTTGAAATTTTATACAAATGTTACTGTAATGTAACAAGTTAGAAGACAAAAGACATGTTACCAGACCGTCCAAAGGAGGCAAAGGAATAATAATTATTTATTGAATTGAATAACGACCATTCATCAAATCACCTGGGATGGGGGATGTGAAGGGAGTGCTTGCCCAGAGTGGAGGATCCGGAGGCCAGAGTGTGTGTATAATGTATGTGTATGTGTGTACTGTGTGTGTATAATGTATGTGTATGTGTGTACTGTGTGTGTGGGGAGCGGTAGTGTAGTGGTTAGCGCGCTGCACTACAGACCTGGCGACACTGGTTCGATTCCCGCTCATGGCCAACACCAGTGACGATTATCTGAACCGGTCCTGGGCCTCCCCTAGGTCGACTCAGCCTCAAATGAGTACCTGGTGCGGTGTGTAAACATCGCCACTAGGGAGACAAAGGCGGTCGGGCGTGGTGCTGGCCACCCACCCCCTCGTGTACCGTTCCGGCCTTCATAGGTGCTCGCTAACAGCACTTGCCCCTACAGTCTGTTAAGGCTATACGGGGGGTCTTTGTCTTTGTGTGTGTTATGGGGAGCGGTAGTGTAGCGGTTAGCCTACTGCGCTATGAACCCGGCGACACGGGTTCGATTCCCGCTTATTTGAACCGGTCCTGGGCCTCCCCTAGGTCGACTCAGCCTTAAATGAGTACCTGGTGCTGTGTGTAAACATCGCCACTGGGGAGACAAAGGAGGTCGGGCGTGGTGCTGGCCACCCCCCCCCTCGTGTACCGTTCTGGCCTTCATAGGTGCTCGCTAACAGCACTTGCCCCTACAGCCTGTCAAGGCTATACGGGGGATTTGTGTGTGCTATGTGTTCCACAGTTGGCACATTCGGGGGTACAGCTGGTGCATCGACCAGTCACCTCAGTCAGCCAACCTATAGCACATTGGTCTGTCCCGAGACCTCCTGTCAGCGAGTCTTTGACACTTCACGTGGCCTCAAAGTGCACCTGGCCTGGCACAGGCTCCACGGCACCTGTGCCAGGCCACTAACTGACGTCACTTAGTGGAGAATGGCGAGTATTGGTATTGGTGTTGCTATGTGTAACTGTGTGTGTGTGTGTGTGCCATGTGTTAGTGTGTGTAACCGTGTGTGTGTGTGCGATACTGCCTGCAGGCACCACACGAACCCCGTGGGGACGGAGTGGCGCTGGAAGATGGATCCACCCGAGCTCATTCTGCAGGAGGCGCTGGAGAACCACATGGCCATGATCCGCCAGTTCAAAGGTCCCACTCGGGCAAGGGTCGGCAGCCAAAATAAACAAGAAGAGATATTTTTTTAGAATTCGGTGAAAGAAAACCCCTCAATATTTCAAGAGCCGCAATGCAATGTGAATGCGAGGCGGTGCTCCTTGATAAATAACGTCACCAAGCAATCCTTAAAGAGCCGGATGAACTCGACTCCCGTGGTAAACTGGTTTCCCGTGGTAAACTGGACTCCCATGGTGAACAGGACTCCCATGGTGAGCTGGACTCCCATGGTGAGCTGGACTCCCATGGTAAACTGGACTCCCGTGGTAAACTGGACTCCCATGGTAAACTGGACTCCCATGGTAAACTGGACTTCTATGGTAAACTGGACATCTATGGTAAACTGGACTCCCGTGGTAAACTGGACTCGCGTGGTAAACTGGATTCCCATGGTAAACTGGACTTCTATGGTAAACTGGACATCTATGGTAAACCGGACTCCCATGGTCAGGGTCGGCAACCAAAATAAATAAGAAGCGACACTTTTTTCGAATTCGGTCAAAAAAAAACCTCAATATTTCAAGCATCACAATGCAACGTGAATACGAAGCGGTGGCCCTTAATTAACAACGTCAAGAAGCAGGTCCTTAAAGAGCCGCATTCGGCTCCGGAGCCGCAGGCGGCCGACCCCTGCACTAGGGCAGCCGAGTACTCACGCCAGTTTCAACGTCCTGCTGCGGGGCAGCACGAATATTGCGTGAATGTATGCACGTTGAACTTCGTTCGCACCGTACGTAGCCAACCGTGCTAATCGGAGGTGCAAATCGGGGTATCAGTGCCAGTTTAAAGATCCTGATTAAATGATGTATGAGGTTAATGACACTTTCAAAAGCGAGGTCGAAACTAAATAATGCAAACAGTGCTCGAAGAAGTCCTCTTCTTCCTACATTTAGGATATCGCCGCTGATTCCATCTTCACCTCGACTTCTGCCATTATGCAATGTGTCTCCTGCTGAAGTCGTTTTGCTCGTTAATATATTTGGTAATCTCTCTTCTTTCACGATTATTTTGTGCCATTCTCATTTTGACCGGGTAGCTGAAGAGAAAATAAATTCGCGTAAACTTCAGTCAGCATTTAGAATTTCCTTTCGGTTAAAGTTATCTCTCCATTTTTGTTCTTCAGCTGTTGTATCCAGCTCCTTCCTCCGGGAGGGGGAGATTTATGAACCCGCCATTTATCTTAGAAGTTCTTAGCCACTTTCGGTTGTTCTTCGCCACTTTCAATTTACATTTGAGTCCTTTTCCTTAGGTCTGTGCACGTGCGTGTTTGTGTGTGTATGCATGTGCGCGGTTGTGTGCGCGTGTGAGCACGCGTCTGAGCACGCGTGTTTGTCCGTGTGCGCGTCTGCGTGTTTGTCCGTTTGCATGTTTGTGTGTGTGCGCGCGTGTGCGGTTCGCCGCCGCGTTCAGGCGTGCCGGGCGTGAGGCCGGAGCGCTTTCAGGAGGGGCTGGCGGCGCAGCACTGCGCCCTCTCTCTCGTGGGCGAGCCCATCATGTACCCCGAGATCAACCGCTTCCTGCGACTGCTGCACCGCCGCGGACTCTCCTCCTTCGTCGTCACCAACGCGCAGTTCCCCGACGAGATCCGGTGAGTTCCCCCCCATTCGTGCTCGCTCGCTCTGGCTTTTCCCCTACAGAGCTGCGATGCGTCAGGCGTCGCTACGTGCCGCTGCTTTAGCCTGCGTTGGCCCGCGTTGGCCCGCTTTATCCCGATTGGTTCGTCAACATCCTGCCGCTTGGCCAACCCACCCCGGAGAACAGGCTCGTGGGAGGAAGCGAGCAACTGAGCGAAGTGTTTGTAGTTGAGTTTCGTGCGTGCATTGTGTGAACAGTGCATTTAGTTTTTTTGCAACGTGTGCGTGCGTGCAGAGCGGGGGGGAGCGTTGGAGTAGTGGATCGTACGGTGATGCGGTCACTGTGAGCTTGCTCTTGCAATTGTGTTGGCAATTTTTAGTTTTTTTAGTTTAATGCTTTATGATGTGTAACAAATAAATGACACAACCCCTGTAATAAAAGTGTTACATTAGTTATTGCTGTTCACAATCCTGATGTTTTATGGCATGTGTAAAAGAAAAACACTTTTTTGTTCAAAGCGCCTCTGAAAATGCTTAGCATAAAACATATCTTAGTTGCTACTGCCGTAGTGTAAATTTACATCTTGCTAGAATTTAGGATTTAAAACCTAAAATATGACATAGCCAGTGTATTTTGTGGACGTAATTTATGGAAGGTGGATTTTGTTGGAGCTTAACGCATTCAACCCTTAAACTTAAGCCAGTGGGCGGTGAGGAGGGCGGCTGCCTTACGCATCCTTCATCATTTTATTGCCTTGGTGTGTCTTGATGTTTTAAGCTCGTTATAAAATAATGCTCAAGTCGGTGCTTGCCTTCCCCTGAAAATGCAATGGCGGTGGAATGTTTTGTATGTGCAGCATATCACCTTGTCACTCGCAAAGTCGTTGCGTAAGCAAAGGAAATTGTGATGTAGTTTCAGCGCTTGCTTGTGTCGGTGCTGTGGTGTGCATACCAACGTCCGTATGAAAAAATGTGCCCCGTGAGAGAAGTAGCAGGATCGCCCAGGGAACTAATGCCGTGCGAGAACCGCTGACATCCTGGTTCTCCATCCATTCAGCTGCCCCATGATTAAGCCTCGGTTTTCAAGTGTAGCGAGTTGCTGGTCTCAGGTTGAGCACCAATGACTATGCGCAGAAATTAACCGTAAATTTTTTTTTTTGTTGAAGCTTCATTTTGTTAATCCTACTCTGTCAATTAAATCATTCGTATTAATTGCCGTGTGACGAACACTCTGCAGGAAATAAAATAAAGCGTGTCCCGAGCATGCACCTTTAAAACAGGGTATAGTGCACTGTGACTGCAGGGATTCATATTCTTGGATTTTTCGGTAAGGTCACGTAGAAGGGAAATAATAAAATAATAAAAATAAAACATAATTAAATTCTCAGGACGTTTCGGCCACAACACAAGCACTGCTTACTGCGAGAGTTTGAGATGGATATCGATGCTTGCACACCGATGGGGCGTTCGCTTGCTTCCGAGATCCCTTTGAACGACAGGGCCCAGCACGAACTGCAGGCCGACCTGCGACTCTCACCTTGAAGTGTGTGAACATGCGTCGTGTACGCACAGGTGTCATGACCACTGATGTGGCGGTGCGTCGTCCGTTCACCTCGCCGTGCAAGTGGGACAAAAAATAAGAATGCTTGCGCTTGGAAGACCTGCCGACGCTTGTGCTGTTGCGGCTCCAACCGTGCCGCCCCCGTTCCACTGCCCAGGACACTGGAGCCGGTGACGCAGCTGTACGTGAGCGTGGACGCTAGCACGCGCGAGAGCCTGCGCAGGATCGATCGCCCGCTCTTCAAGGACTTTTGGGCACGCTTCCTGGACAGCTTGAGGGCCCTGTCCGAAAAGGTACCCTTGGCTGTGGCCTCGTTGTTAACTGTGCCGTTATGTTTATGAACTCACGGAACTTGGGCGGGTTTGTGTTTGCTGTGTGAGTGTGTGTGTGAGCCGTGTTGTTAGTCCTTGTGGGCCGCTTGTTGTTTGTAAACCTCACTTTACTGCCACGTAACGTGAAGAGAATTCGATTTGGAGCCAGATTGGCTTGTATACATGTATACGTCCTCTGCTGGTTTTGGCTTGTATTGTGGGTATTTCCCATAATGCAGTGTGGTCTTAATACATTTTAATATTTACGGTCAAAGTTGAATGGTCACAGCCATTATCATTGATGCTACTGCATTTTACTGTCACGTCCTTGTGCCAGATCGCTCACGTATTGCAGTGAACTCATGGCCTGCAAGGTCTACAGTACGGCAGTACTGTCATGGCCATGAGATATTGCAGTGAGCCCACAGCTGACGATCCCTGGCCACTCGTTTGCTGTCACTGAGCATTGGTTATTCCCTGCACAGACAAAAAGCTCTGGATAAGAGCATCTATATACCGTAACGACTAATTGCATGTTGGCTTTTAATATATTTTATGACAATTTTACTCCCAATTGTGCTGTCATGTCATGATACGGAGTAACCATTCCGATCTCACCCAGAACGTTGCATCACCCGATGTAGGAGACATCGCAGGACTGTTTGTGAAATCCCTTCAACAGACCTCGACTGAGAAATATTTGCCGCAAGACGGTCAAACCAATATTTTTAATTCTCACAGCTGTAAATTATCCAAATTAAGTGAAAGCAACAACATTTTTTGTTATATTTGTGTTTTTATTTATTTGTGTGGTTATTTGATGGCTGGGCTTAGAGCGTCAACTCTAACTGTACTAGACAAGCTGGTTTAATCATGGGTGGCTCAAAAACCTTCCCTGTGAATCCAAGGTCTCAGCCGTGCTGGCTCATTGCTCTAACCCTTGAGCAAGTTGCAGGGTGGGGTCCCGTTCACCACCGAATCTCGGAACGGGTGAGCGACTCGGCGTTCATTTTAATTTGTAGAGGCATAGCACCGCTGTTTTTAAAGACATTGTACTCACCGCAGAGAACTGTAGCGACACACAACCGCACCCTGCGATAGCTGGCGCCAAACTGCGCCACACGCCCTCCCGCATTGCCTTGTGGGAGCCTCGGTACCGAAAAAGTTACTTTCACACGTACATCATCGTAACGAGTTTCCCTTGTTAAGATAAAAAAACTAGTTTTTCAATGCGCACACTTTTATTTTCACTCTAAAAGTTGATTTTTTTTTATTTCGAGCCCAGAATTAATGAAATTTAATGTGCTGCATACAGGTACGTGTGGGATTTTTCGCGTCGTTTTCTTTTTCTGTCTCGTTGGAGGCGAAACTAAAATATCACCCCTGCGCTCAGTGCGACTGCACACAGGGGTGATATTTTTGTTTCGCCTGCCGAGCGTCGTTGCCGCCCCGTGCCCGCTCCGTGCTGTCAACACCGCGGCGCGTCTCGTTCCGCACACGGCCATCTCTTAGGCCTAAACGGCCTCATAATTCCAGAACATTTGTCAGTGTCCCCGTGGGCAGCCCCTTGCCATACGTCAGCGGGCGGCTGACTTCGTGCGCACGTGCATGGCCGGCCGCCGCTACGATGATCATTAGTCCTGCATACGTTGACGGGTTGGGGACGAAGATAGATTTTTTTTCTTTCTGCCAGCGCTTATGAGCCCGTGTCTTGCGCTTGAATCAGTCAATAGTGCTTTGTAGCCCTTGGTCTTGATGGCTTTGGGGCTGGGGTGCGTGGCCGGAATGCCGTCAATTTTTTTTTCTGTTACTTTCCCGTCTGTTTGTAACAGCATCGAGCAGCCCGCCACTTTACCGCCTTCAGCGTGTGGTTTCATCGCTGAGAACACTTTGTCAAACACACTGCATGTGGCGACATGGGAGATCTTTGCCTCTGTGTGTGTGGTATTCGAAGTGGTGCGTGCAACGTTCAGTTTGTGTAACAGCTTACTGCGTGTAACAGCGTCAAATTAAAACTTTGTTAAATACTGCATAAAGGAGCGCACAGTTAAATATTAATATTGTAAAACGGTCAGAGTTTAAATTGACAAGTTTTCTCGCGAGGATTGATGTAGACGCCGCGTGTAAAATATTGATTGTTTGATTTACAATTTGAGTTTGTGGCGTTGGCAAAATGCATTTGGAGTGTTTGGCTGATATAAATTTGCACGTGATAAGCCGCTTCGTCGAGCTATCATTTGTGGCCAGGTCGCTTGTGATAAAGAGCTACATAGCTCAGTGGACCTTACCTGGTTAAATAAAAAATTGTTTATAGTTTAGTTTACTCAGCGACCTGCCTTATCCTCGACATCACAGGCATTTGCCACATGCTCTGCAGTTCGTGGCACGGTTTGGTCACTTAAGAATTGGCTCAATGATTCGTCCAATAAAATCAATTATCATGCCTATGATCAATTTATGCATAGATCTGCGTGTAAAATGTTATCATAATTTACAATGATACAAACACGATGCACGCTCATGTTACACTTAGGCTAATAGAACAACTGTTTTGTGGAAATACGACAGAACAAGCAAACAAAAAAAACAACGAATCTTGATGGTTTCATCGATCGCTTGGGAGTGAATTGTGGCGTTTGTAGTAATTGCCCACGAGATGATGTTCTGGTCATAAAAGCAATAGATGTACTGTGAATTTCGTAGATTTAAGACCGTGGACAACACTGCAAAAGTCTGACTTGACTGCACGAGGGGTCGTTAAACGTGCCGCTCGCCACCGTTAACATGAATCATTGCAAAATAGCGTGTTTTCTTGGATTTGGTATTCAGCGCTGCAAAGAGCACTGGTGTTGTGCAACTGTTCTATTGCTCGAATTTCAATGAATGAGGCACTTTTTTTTTGAAAGGTAGATCGGAAGGCATGATGGAGCGCTGCTGTGAAACTGGCAGGTACATCATGGGACCTCCTTTGCCAGTACCAAAATATACCAATAGGGTTTTTCCCCTTTTTTCTGGCAACAAAACTGACACCTTTCGCCTTTTGGCGTCATCTGGTCGACCACCATATGAGACGAGGCTCCAAAGAAAGCTGTCTCTGGTGTGGACCAATCAGTTCCAAAGACAATGCATAAATTACCAGAGTATTGTGTTTTTGTTTGCATTTGACTGCAAGTATTGCGGTTAATGTCGACATGATCCCTTGCAAAAGGTGTCAGTTTTGTTGCCAGAAAAAAGGGGAAAAACCCTATTGGTATAGACTGGCAGGTGTTTTGTCAAGGACGCTCGGATGAACTCCTCGGCTCGTTGCTCTGTACAGCGCCGTTTCGTCAGTGTCCTGGCCAAGCCCTGTTTTGTCCAGTTAGACGCAATGACATCACGTGTGGCAGGGCGGTGTGGCCAGTGATACCAAAACAAGCATTTTATTGGGCTCCTTTCCTGAAGAGAATGTCCGTTAGACAGCAGCCCATCTGCCCGCAACGTTTTAACACCACGCGACTCCCCCGCCGAGGTGTGGCTCAATGTGCCAGATGAATCACCTGCCCGTGTATTGCATTATCACCGCGGTCACCACTCCAGTCAACTATCCACCGCCCGTCAACTTTACTCCATTGTCAAGCACTCACCCTGCAAGATGGATTATTTACACTCGCCGTCCTGGGGCGCAAGCTGTTCTCGTGAACGATGCAACATTTAATATTTCCCCTTCTGCTTGACCTTGAAACTCCCTCCCATCATCTTGTTTTCTCAGCAAATACGTTCGTTCTTAAGTGCTATATTATTATTATTTGTAGTGCTGTCCGTTGCTGGTCACTTTGCGTTATGTGCCTTTAATCCTTGGCTTAGGAACTGATAAAAAAAATATATTGAGGCTTATCATACCAGTCAACCCATACGGTTTACCCATATTAATGTGTAGGGAAATTGAACAAAACATTTTTGTGTCTGTTTGTATTTCTCCCTTGTGATGGGACTTTGTAGGATGAACGTTGACATTTTAAAGGGCACGGGGTTACCAATAAGGTCTTAATTGGTCTGTAATAAGGTAGGTACCGATAAGGGGTTGACAAGTATGGCATATGCAGCTGAACGGAGCTACCGATTGTAACGATAGCGCATCAACACAGTGTGCGTGATTCTCTACTTAGGATGTCCGGTAGCCGTTTTGCAGCCTTATTAAGCATTCGCTCTCCCAACACCTTCCCCCCAAAACTGTGTGCGTGGGGGTTAAACTATATAGATGAATTGCAACAGATTTAAATGTTAGGATAGTCAATAAGTCTAAGGAATTGATGAACCATTGAGTTAGCGATGTGGCGTATCGATAAAATGCTTTAGATCAATAATAAATACGTCCGTGAATGAATACAGGCAGTCCCCGACTTACGATGGAGATGCGTTATGACGACCCCATCGTATGTCGGGAGACTATCTGTATACATCAATGGGTGGCACGGTGCCGGATAATCGATGAACAACTTATATTGTCAAGCTTGTAACATTTAAAAACCCCTTCCTCTTCCACTCAATCCTACGAATGCTGGAGAGCTGTCAGATGTTTAAAATGGCAAGGACCCCCTTTGTTAGATATGGGTCCTATTTCGACGCAGGACTGTATAATACATAGCACAGAATCATTATTTCATGGTTATTTAGACAAATTAACTTCCAACAACTGTCCCATGTCTTTGACGATGTCCACAGTGATACCATCTGGTCCAGCGGCTGCCACTCTAACCCCTCCCTTCCATCACACTCTTCATCGTCCACCGCAACGTACCACTTCCGCTAGTCCCTCAAGCATCTCCCGCCAAGAGCCACATCCTTTCTTGTATCTATGTACGTTGAACTTCTTTCGCACCGTTCGTAGCCAGCCATGCTAATCGGAGCCCCTGGCTCGCCGCTCTCCGCGAGGGTGGCGCTGGCGGGCGTGCGATCAAAGTTCGTGCCTTGAGCATGCGCCAAGGGGACGCATTGGAAATGTTCCCCGCGACACACACACAGGGGGACTCCTCTTCTGTGGGACGTTGTGCGCTTTCTCATTTCGACTGGCCTAATTGAGGCACAGAAACATGTAAATAATCACCGCGCTGCAAGGGTTAATCTGCGTGGCAGACACTTTCCAGTCGTGGTATGTGGCTAAAACTCCATCTGCAGCTCGCTCCGAGATGCACAGCGAACAGTGAGGCTCATGGGTAGTGGGCAGGGTAAGTAGAGTGGCAGGGCAGGACACTATGTTGTACACAGTGCCTCCACCAAGAGCTGTCTCTGCATCACATTCCGTGGCCCTCACGGAAATCGCTAAATATTAAGCTTAACTCTGGGACTGGTGGGCGGCGGCATGGATGCAAAAAAAGAAGTTTATTTTTTTACCAATGTACAAAACCTCATGCATTGAACCTATGTTTTCAGAGCTCTGACCGTTTTATAATGATTTCTCTCCCCTCACATCTCAAACAATCATGAATGGAAATGGCCAGACATCCCAATGAGGCAGGTCCCCTCCCTGAAAAGGGTTCTTGTGACCCTGGTGAGGCTTCCTGGGCAAATAAAGGCCATTAATATTAAGTTTTGCAGTGGAGGTTGTTTGGTTTTAAATTTCTGAGGCAGACGGTGTCCAATTCATTTGTCGTGGCATCTCAGCCATTCCTCACCCTGAGCGGTGCGGCTCGCTTCTGGAAATTTGAATACAGGCCGAGAGCCTGTCGCGTGAATTTATGATCACGCCACGGTGAATTGCGCTCTGACACTACTGCCCTATTTTTTGGGAGTTGGGCAATACGTGCCCACGATTAACCCCCTGGCATTTCGGGCAAATATTCACCCTTCGGCTGTTGAGTTTGAATTTCAATCACTCCTGCCTCTCTGTGACCCTCATTAATGGCTGGCCCTGGGCGGTGATAGATTTATTAGTCATTAAAACGAAACGAGGACTGCGGATTCATGCAAAGCTTCCTCTGCATCGAAGACACCGCTCCTCATTGTTGATTGATTGGCTAAGGGAGAGCACTTTGGAGATTACGTAATATTCCTGCAGTGGGGACAATCTCTGGAGGTCAACTGGTGTTGACTTTGTCTCTGTGAGGTATGATTGAGTGAGTCGACCCAGGAGAGAGTTTCAAACTTGTAAAACCTTTACTTGTGAGATGGGCGCTCTGCCACAGGACCAGCAGTCGTGTTCAAACACAAAGTTACATTTTCGGTGTTCTTGCGCCAATGGCTAAAGCACATTTGTTTTGCGGGCACTCCGTACGGTCACACTGCTGGCGCGTCTCTGGCCGTGCTGCACCTCCGATTCGCACGGTCGGCTGCATGCGGTGAGGAAGAAGTTCCAACATTCTCGAGCGGTGTCCCCGACAGACGGCCGCTCTGTGACCGGGAGCAGCGGCGCTTGAGCCAAACCGTCGGGGGAGAGCGGCACGTCGAGAGGACGGCCGATGGCCACTCGTGCGCGCTTATCCTCAGAAGCACCGGCGCTGCCTCCAGGGCGCCACTCGTGAGCACAGGGTAATAAATCAGCGCCGCGTCAGAGAGCGCAGCTACGCTCGCGACCGATGCAGCCACGGTCTCTCCTTCAGGTTCAGCGCGATGGCGAGCGGCGCTTAGAGCGAGGGCCCTCCCGAGGCCACGGCTCGTTGTCACGGTGCCCGCTCACGTGAGCAGCAGGAGGAACGCCAGTGGGGTTTAATTAAATGGGGGGGCAGTAGATTTGCTTGGCTTTCAGGACTCAAATGAAAGAGGCTAAGAGCAATGCTTTTGGTAGCAAATTGTATCCGGTTAACGGGCACGTTTCAGCCATTCCAAAGGATTTGTTTGTAGTGTTTGAGAGGTTTTTTGTTTGTTTGTTTTCCTATGATGAGAGCACCCTTTGATGACAACACCACGTGAGCAGACCATGAAAGATTCTATTGATTTCTTGGCTCGGGTATTGGAACGGTTGTGAATGAACAACAAAGTGTGTTGCTGCTGTTTGTCGAGGGAATGAGGTGGTGGGGTGGGTTTAAAAAAAATTACCTTGGCCCTTGCTATGGCTCCTTTTGACTGTATTGGACGGTCAGGTGAGCGTGCCTTGAATTGCATGCACGCCTGGACCCTTGGTGCCCTGCGTTTAGACTTTTTAGATGATTTTGGGCTTCATCTGGTAGGATGGGGATGGTTTGGTTTCATTTGTATGTGTTTAGGTGATTTATTTAACCTTTCTTGAACTTTGCATTCCTATCATGTTTTTGTCCTGTTTGTTATTGTAACGTTCCTACCCTGCCCCGTACTGGACACCTGTGTAAAAAGAGCTTCATAGCTCATCGGATTCCTCCAGTCAAAATAAATGTTCTGATTCTGATACTGAACCAGCGAACACCCCGCTCTGAGACGTAATGCCGCTAAGTGCCGCAAACGCGGCTCGCAGAGTAAATGCTTAATCCGCCGCCCGGCACGCGTACGGAAAATACCCTTGCCGATTATTTGATGTATTTTTAAAAATAATCTTTTAAGTAGCTCCCGATGAATGGGTATAACTGTTGGAGGATATGAGCGCTCTCTAATTTGCTGGATTTTTTCCGTGTTATGTTAACGTGCATTTTTTCCGTCTGTCCTCCCCCCCATCTTTATGTCTGTATCGTCACACGCACAAAACTCTCTCGTGTTTATGGGATGTGCACGTTGCGTGCATTTTGTGAAATGCCCCCCCCCCCTCATTCTTGCCTGCTTGACCGACTGAGTCATTTCTCGTCTTGTTTATCGCGTTCTATTGAAGCCCTGATTTTCAGTCGTATTTTGAAAGAAATGGCACCTATAAAAATGTTGCCTTTTGAAATGGGGAGGAGAGCATTGAGGGAGGGGGGAGAGCGGTGTGACGAAGATGAAGAGTGTGGCTTTTGGCCAGCCATCGAACATACACGAAAGGATGTGGCTCTTGGTGGGAGATGCTTACGGGACTGGAGGAAGTGGAACGTGGTGGTGGACGATGCAGAGTGTGATGGAAGGGAGGGGTGAGCATGAGATTGGCAGCTGCTGGACCAGATGGTATCACTGTGGACATCGTCAAAGAACATGGTACAGTTGTTGGAAGTAAATTTGTTAACCTGAGCTAAACTATTTTTATTTACCAAGTAAGGCTCTCTGAGCTATATAGCTCTTTTCAGAAGCGACCTGGCCACAAACGATGGTACCATAAAGAGTGCAATCTCGGCATTTAGTGCGTAGGTTGTGAAAAGACCCATAATTGCTGTGGTTCAAGTTGCAAAATTTAATCTCTAACTGATTCTTGGCCATTTCGCTCTGTTGCCTACAGAAGTGTTTCTCCGTATCACTGGCCGTGAGCCGAGTGACTCGTGACAATTGCATTTGGGAACATGAGCGTTTTCACGTTATCCATTACCAACTCTTGCTTAAACGTACTTTAAGGCGAGTGGGTTGTCTCGACAGTTGCTCTACGCTTGGGAGTTTGGCAAGGTCACGCCGGTTGTTTTTTGAAGCTGGCGAAAATTCGCCCGTCCCCAACCGTGATCTTTTTTCACTGCTGCGTATCTTATACAGCCTTCCATCTGATTGCTAGGAATACATGTACTGAATTCATGGTATCATTGTACGCATCTCATTTTCTCCAAGAAAGATGGCCTCGATGTGTGAGCGGCATTTCATCAAAGTGAAAAAAAAAACTGATTTTTTTTCTTTTCTGGAGCACACGTCACACCGGCCTGCATCCAACAGGTGGTGGTAGTTTGCCTGGCCGGTGACGTGGCCAAGGGGGGGGGGGGTGCGGTGGCGCGTTTTGCCGCGCGTTGTAGAGGTTCGCGGTTTGAACCCCCTGCGGCAGCCCTGGTTAATATTGCAGATGTATTCGCCAAAACAAAATAACCCATCCGATCTGCTTCACAGTCGGCCTTTAATGATCTGGTGACGTTATTCGAAAATGAGTTTTTGGGCCATTGGGCGATGGCCCAAATTCTCCAAAATTTGAAAATGCGACTCGCGATTGACTCAATTGTGACGACACATAGCGACATCGCCATCTACTGCGGAACGACTGCAGACCGTGTCTGTGCAACGTAGCACATTTGTGATAACCTTGCATGATACGAATGGTGCAAGTAAAAAAATGTACCCGTGATTTGATTTCATCGTTTGATATAACACAGCTGTTTAACTGTCCTGGAGGGAGGGAAAGCGCCGAGGAGAAGGCCCATTACCCTAAACTTGAGCCAGACGTGCACACACGTGTCTGCTATGAGGCGGCATTAGTGACGACGACGACGACGGCGATGATGAGGTGTTTTCTCTGCGTCCATGCCGCCGCCAACTGGTCGCTTGGTAATCTGAGCAACCCCCGTGAGAGTCACGTGACGCAGAGAGAGATCTTGGGGAGAACACATCATTTTGTGAGCCACGACAGTGATGAGGTTTTTTTTTCGTTTTTCCCCTGTGTCGTTCTGGCGGCGAGCGCACGTGGCATAGTTTAGAGTCTTTGGCTGCTGCTATAAATGTCCACGTGATAAGCCACTTCGTTGTGCTAATCATTCGCGATAGCCAGGTCGCTTCTGAAAAAGAGGTATGGAGCTCGGTGGGCCTTACCCGGTAAAAACAAATACAGTAAAACCTTGGATTGCGAGCATAATTCGTTCCGGAAACGTGCTTGTAATCCAAAGCACTCGTATATCAGTTGTGATCACGTGACGCTCGGCAGACAAAGCGTATGCACGTACAGCTCGTATGGCAAGACCTCGCTCGTTTATCAAATGAATATTTACTTTAAAATGTTGCTCGTTTTGCAACACACTCGCAGACCAAGTTACTCGCAATCCAGGGTTTTACTGTACATGTAAAAATGTGTTTAGGATGTGGCGAAAGCAGTGGAGTCTACGGCGTGAGCGTAAACGGCTCGTACCGCCGCAGCCCAACAGTCGGATAGCTGCACACGAGCCAGCCAGGTGGCAGCAGCTGGCGTTTTTTTTTTAAAAGAGCCTACCGCGAGCGGCTCCCCATTCCCGAGGGCCCCCCCCCCGCCAGCCCGCCGGTCTTGTGGGCGGCTTGCGGCGTGTCACTCTGTTGCTGACGAGCGCGTGTCGCCATCGCGCGCGCACGGAGTCCCTGGTGAAGGGTACTCGTGCACCTGCTGCAGGGCGCACACAAGCATTTTATGGCCAGGAGATATACGCGAGTCTGTTTTTTTGGCGCAAAGGTTTTCGATGTTTGTCGCTCCTTTTAAGTGCTCAGGTTTTTGTTCATCATCTTGATTCTTTGTCGTTGCTTACCGTGTCTTTCGCCACGCACCGCTTAGATGTGAATTTTTTGCGCGCTATTATTTTGCCCGTTTATTTAACTTATTTAGAGTATTTGGCTGCTATAAATGTCCACATGATCTGCCACTTCGTTGAGCTATCATTTGTGGCCAGGTTGCTTCTGAAAAAGAGCTGTATAGCTCGCAGTAGGCCTTACCTCGTAAAAATAACAATAGTTTAGTTTATTGTTTTATTGACCACCACCTACCTTCCTGCGTACAATGTATCCGACGTACTTGCATCATTTAGATAACTAGTATATGAAGCGGAGACGTGCAGGCTCAGGAGCTAAGTGGGCGCATGACCGATCTCCCTCGTCACCAGGTCTCTTCGTTAGATCTTTGGGTACCGACGGGATGACTTTGCGTCCAACCGTTAGGATTGCTACTGCATGAGGCCGGCTTCCCCGCACGATGCGAGAGCGTCGACTCCGGAACTGTGATTGTCCGGCTCCTCGTTGTCCCTGTCCACCGGAGTCCCTGTGCTCGAGAACCTCGTGGAGTCGGCCCGCAGGCTTCGTAGTCGCATCCGATTGTCCGCTAATTGTCGAGACTTGGCGGTGGGAAGGGAGCCGGTTTGAGGATTTTTTCAGGAGTGACCCCCAACCAGGGCTTGGAGCCGGAGGGCAGATTCTGCTATGCACTGCTTCGGCATGTGCCCCCACACTTGACTTGATCCGTTTATGTTTTGTTTATGTGGAAAAGTTTCACCGAGACTTAAAGTTTCTGCACAGCATGGTGCTGAGCGTGAAATTTGGCAAAATCATCATCATCGTCGTTGGTCATGAACTATTCACTGCTAGATGATGGCCTCCCCAACCCATTGCCACCTATGGATTTCCCTGCGATGCACCAGTTCAACGGGCTCTGCCCATGAGCTGAATGCGTTGCTTCATCTCCACGGTGAATGTCTCCTCGGGTGTTGTCCCTCCATAGGCTGCCGCACGACATTACGCTCGACCACCGGACGTGTTTTTTCTTTAACCTGCGCATGCTCTTTAATATACGTGGCTCCTCTTTGTCCCTCCGTTTAATTCCCAGCGTGTGCGTCTCCCCGTGTTTTCCTTTGTGCACGTGTCAGCATTGTTCCAATGCCTTTGTCAGAGTTCGTGGTTCTCACACACACGCCATAGCAGGTCGTATGAATCGACCAAACAGTTTGTTTTTCACGTTTATTTGTACTTTTCTTTTCACGATCAAATAACATTTTACGAAATCACTCCGTCTTGTCTTTTTATTATTAGTAATTGTCCTAGGTGTACACTGCCCCGTTGTGTTCCTCATTTATCTTCAATTGTGTACGCAAATTTGTTACAAGCATTACTCTTGTTTTTTTTCTCATATTTGGCTTCAGGGGGTGAGAATCGTTCCAGCCCCTGATTGTCCTACATTATCACCCTCCTTCAAACGTGCCCGACTGCCATGTAGATCATAGTCGTCGTCGCTCTATTAATTATTTAAGGTTGTTGTTGATACTTGCAGTCCTTTCTCGGAGTACGTGTAAAGCAGGTTTGTACGTTTTCTCACGAGTGGCACAACATTGACAATATGTTCTCGCCCTCCTCCGAACGCGCCCGACTGCCATGTAGGTCATCATCGTCGTCGCTCTATTATTTAACGTTGTTGTTGATACTTGCAGTCCTGTCTAGGAGCACGTGTAAAGCAGGTTTGTACGTTTTCTCACGAGTGGCTCAACATTGACAATATTACAACGATTGAGATAATAAAGGATGCTGCTAAGTTCACGGGTGGAGTGGGTCCACTGACCCGGTGTGTTGAGAAACCCTCTTCACTGACAGAGTGTTGGCAGGCCTTCATCCAAAAGTGGGCTAACAAAAGGCTGTGAGTTCGTCAATTTAATCAAGGCTCGTCAGCAGAACTAAACCACGTTTTGCATTTAACGTCGTCAAGAATGCCGAGCAGAATGACGAACATCTTACAGAAAAAAAACCAATAGTCACGTCAATGTGACCTGGATCTCAGCTTAATCGGCGTACTGTGCAATGAACTAGCCTTTTACACCAACGCAATGCAAAACACAACAAGAGTTGATTGACGCGGCGTTTTGTGCGACGAGTTGATTTTTGGTAACGTTTTTTGAGCAGATTGCGCTGAAGTGTGTGTGCGTGCGCGCACTCGCGGGAATTGCCGATAAGCGCATCGGCACAGAGGCGTGCGTCGTGTGCCTCTTTACAGATACGCAGTGACGGGGTGAGTGCAATGTCATGGACAGTCATAAATGGAACAATTGGATGGATTTGACCACTATATGTAATTTAATAAACGGATCGGTAATGTTTTCTAGAGCAGCAGGATGTATGTAGTTCAACACGTGTACGGGAGCAACCGTGTGATAGACACGGCCATGGTCATGATTCGCATTGCAGGCAGCTTGCTGAAGCTGTTTTTTTCTTGCCTACTTCGCGGCTGTTGTGCATGTGTCGTGAGGCCAGGTGACGACTTGAGATGGAGGAATTCACGGATACTGAATTCCTCCATCTCTGTTCGATCCTCGCAACGGCATTTGGCTGGCCCTCGAACAAAGACGGTGACTGCATCGCACGCTGTCAAATGCGCTTGTGCTTGCCGTCTGGAATGCTATTGGAGCTATGCACTTTTAAATCTAAATTGAAAACTAATTTCTTTACAACTACATTTTGTGTTTGGTTTGATGTCCTTACAACCATACCTCCGATTAGGGCGGTTGGCTACGTACGGTGCGCAAGAAATGCATGCATGCATTCAACCCCGTCATCCTAGGCAGGCCAGCTTTTAATCCAGCCTTTGGAACAGCATATCAAAGCGGCGGTGTTTCATAACCACGTTCATTTGGTGTCTTTCATTTGCTGATTCATGAAGCCATTGCAAGATGCATTGCTGTTGAAATTAATCTAAAAGAGTTTCCCCCACCCCCCCCCCCCTGCATATGAAATAAAGAGGAGCCAGAGGCACAGACACGGGTGATTAAACGCCTCCGAAAACCACTTGCGCTGTTGGGGATTTATTTTTGAATAATCTCCGCGTTTAGCTGTGAATGAGGAATGCTGGTGTCAGCGTAAACGATGCCGCGTGCAGACAGATTGTGACGCACTTGACACGGGCGACAGATCCTTCCGTCAGAGGTGTGTCGGAAGAAGGTGACGGGGGGGGGTGAAACCTTCGGCGTGCCAGTTGTTTTGTGCCCATAATTAAGACTCCGCTTAATTATGGGCACAAGGCACAGAGCACGTGGTCAAAAAATACCGCTTGGCGTAATAGACACAAGAGGTTGGCAGCGTGTTTGAGAAGAGGGTATTAAACGTGTGCGCAGATTCACACTCGTGAATTTCGTGAACAGTGGTGACCTCCCGATTCGTATGAAGTGATGGGGCCCTGTCACCACTACTTCAGAGCTGTCATTTGAGCCGGGTGAATACGATGCATCTGAACTCCACAAAGCATCCGGTGCTCAATAGCTGCCAATGTTCTTGTAAGGCTTAACAGAAGATCTTTGTCTTTCTATGCTTTTAATACTAAATTGTGATTACACGTAACAATTGTCACCCCCTACTGGCAAGGCTAACACCTACTTGCAGGCTGATTCTGAGTTACTTTGTGCCACACAGGGACGGCTGCCACTGGGCGTTGAGATGTGAGATGTTGGGGCATTTACGCATCCTGTGAATGCAGAGAATATTATGAAGTAAAGTTGGGGAACTAGTGGAGCAGTGGGTGGTTAGTGCACTACATCACAACTTGATTACCATTTTACGCATGTAAATATATGTATGTTCAACTTCTTTCACATCTCACCTCGACACCTGTGCTAATCGGAGGTGCGGGCAAAATGTTGCACGTCGCTTGAATGTTGCAAGTCGTGTAACGGCAGAAATACCTCTGACGATTGTATCTCAAGAGATAAAAAGCTAGAAATGTAATATTTATGGTTCCTTCCCCCAGAGGTGTATGATGTGCCCCATTTAAAGTGAGCGCTGTGGTCTCGTTGAGTGCGTTTGATATCCGAGTTTAAATTCAACCTCGGAATCCTGGTAATGAGTCACCATATTAAATGGAACCAGCAAAAACCCTGGGAACTTCAGCGATAAAAGGAATGTTTACCATCGCTCCCTCTCCTTCAGCCTCACCAATGTCGCGTAACGTCATAACCTGCCCCCGCCCCCCTCCTCACCCTTCCCGGCGTCTCTTTGACGTCATCACTCTCCGTTGTCTACCTCACCCGTTGTCGCGTGACGTCCAATCGACCGCTCGCCTCCACCTCACCAGCGTGGCTTCATGACCCTCACCTCTCCCCACCCGGCCAGCGTTACAGACAGACGAACTGGTGTATTATTATAATGGTAATATAGAGATATGCCACGACATTGTCCACAGGAGCAGGCCGTCGTCACCGTCGCATGTCGGCATTCCAGCCAGAAATTGAGAAGCTTCCGCAAGTAGTCATTTGAGAGATTGGCCCGTTTCTGAGCGCGCACGAGCGATGGACTATCCTCTATTTACATGGGCTGTGGGCTCCAAAGGGGGCCCCCCGCTGGGTCCAAAGGTCAATAACTGGCTTAAATGTTTTACTCTATACAGAATCAGAATGTTTTTTTTTCAGAATCAGAATATGTATTTATACTGCAGGAATCCGATGAGATATAAAGATTTTTATTCACAGATGTCCAGTAGTGGTGGTGGTGGTGGGGGGGTGGTCAGAATATTACAACAAAAAATTCAAAAACACGATAGGAATGCAAAGTATAGGAAAGTATTGGCAACGTACGGTTGGCTACAGGTGGCGCGAAAAAAGTTCGCCATACATATGTAATGACGACTTGACACACTTCTCTTGAGATGGCACTTTATTGAAGACACGTTCACTTGACATCAGGCGGAGAGACCCCACTGCAACAGCCCCGAGTCTCCCGCACATCTCCCTTTTATCTCAACACGAGGCCACGCCTGCCCCCGCCCCTTCTCGATCATTCTCGCCGACTCTGGATGCTCGCTCCACCGGCAGACTCCACCGTCCTCTTCCGTCGCCTGACCACGCTCCCTTCTCGAACTTTCCCGTAGCCACCAGTCCCGTCGTACTCACAGCTGACTCCCTTGTCATTACCTCCCGTGGCCGCTAGTGCATTCGTACTGTCAGCTGACTTTCCTGTCATTACCTCCCGTAGCCACCAGTCCCTTCGTACTCACAACTGATGCCCCCGTCATTACCTCCCATGACCGCTAGTGCATTCGTACTGTCAGCTGACTTCCCTGTCATTACCTCCCGTGGCCACTAGTCCCCTCACACCGCATGCAGGCTCTATTGTCATTACACATACAAATCAATAAAAAATATACGAACAAAACTAAACAATTTGTTTATTTTACCAGGTAAAGGCCATTGAGCTATTAGCTTCTTTATCAGAAGCGACCTGGCCACATATCATAGCTCAAATCATAGCTCAACTGGCGAAACGTCGTACTCGAATTGTAAATGTTGTGGGTTTACTCTCCAAAACGCCGGTGTGCTGTACTCGTAACTAATTAGCATGTTCTGTTTACGTGACAAACCTTTCTAGTTGGCTGTGTCGGGTGGCGGCGGGTTTAATGATACACTTATATTTACGCGATCCAACCCAAAAAAAACCCTTATGGATAATATTGGTCGCGAAAGCCTACATGTTAAACTGAAGTGGCTTATCATGCAGGAATGTATCGCAGCCAATTAATGCACTTTTTCACACTGGTAACGTATGCATGTAAACTGTGTGGGTGCATGTCAACAGTGGTCAATTAGACAATCGGTAGGCATGAATATTGGGGGGAATGGTGGCACAGTGGTTAACTCACTGTGCCATTAACCCGGTGACCTGGATTAATTTCCCAGCTGTGGATAAACAATCGGTGGCAAGTGGTGTCTCAAACCTGTCCCGTTGTCTTTCATAGATTGACTAAGTCTTAAATGAGTAACCGGTATTTGTCAGCCCCAGGGATACAAAGGTGCCAAATGTGCTGTAACCACACCACCTTCCCGTACACAATTCTGACCATAATAGGTGCTCAATACCAGCGCTGTCATCAGCACTCTTCAGGACTGTACGGTGGATATTTATGGATGTTGTCAAGGTCCTATTAGATGTGACGTAAGAAACCATGGGTTGATTTCATTTCAAAGAGAGAATATCTGAAGCAGACCTTGCAGCTCCCTCGCGGGAGGTTTGCGTGAAAGCTGTCGAGGTTTTGCGCCATTGATTGGCCTCGCTGAAGAATGGACATGCGCAGGCAGGATGATGCACGCTATCCTCCGTGCGGGCGACGTATAAGGAATGAAAACTTTATCGAAACTGAACAACGAATGGCCACAGTCAGTCGCACTCATGCAATTACAGTCACATGACTCGACACTGCCCGTTCGGTTGACTGTCAGCGTGCTCTCATTGTGCCCACTTGGAGATTCTCAGTGGAGGAACTTGAGCCACTGAGAGCTGCTGCTGCCGCTGCTGGGTTCATGGTCAATGCTACCCTCCTCTCGCCCAGCCGTATCTGCGTGTTTGTGGTTTTTGTGATTTTTTCTCTCAGTGTTTGATCGCTGCAGGAACACTAAGACCTGGTCAGGGGTGAAGCTTCGTTTTCTTGGCACGGGGCTGCCTGGTTGTTTACTGACCACAGTGCTGCCTGGTTGTTTACTCACCACGGGCTGTGTGGTTGTTTACTCACCACGAGGCTGTGTAGTTGTTTACTCACCACGAGGCTGCCTGGTTGTTTACTCACCACGAGGTTGTCTGGTTGTTTACTCACCACG
>CM025624.2:2836464-2856377 GCA_014621495.2 Entosphenus tridentatus | reverse complement strand
TTTACTCACCACGAGGCTGTCTGGTTGTTTACTCACCACGAGGCTGTGTGGTTGTTTAATCACCACGGGCTGTGTGGTTGTTTACTGACCACAGTGCTGCCTGGTTGTTTACTGACCACAGTGCTGCCTGGTTGTTTACTCACCACGTGACTGGTTGTTTACTCACCACGTGACTGGTTGTTTACTCACCACGTGACTGGTTGTTTACTCACCACGTGACTGGTTGTTTACTGACCACGTCACTGTCTAGTTGCCGATAGTAATATTCATAGCCCATCGTGAATTGCCACTTTGGATTGCTTGCGACGTGAGCAGCCAGGATTACACATTTTCTCCTTCCTGACACAGCGTGGCATCGCGCAGCAGCCATTCAAGGCCTTCTTCACACGCCATTTGAATAATCGAGCCCATAATCTATGCGGCCAATGATGATCACCACCTCCTGATAAGAGGATCACGCAGCATTAGAGCTGATCAATGCGGTATAATCTCCATGGCCCCAAAAATCGGGTGATGGACAACAAGCCTGTGCCTTGCCTCTATTGATTAATTTTCCGTTGGAGGTGTACATTTTTTTGGAATTCTCTTAAGATCGATATACATACCAACAAGGAGCGGTGAGCCGTGGATTCAAGGTCCTTTTAAACTGTCCTTCCGCTCCTGACTATTGCCACATTGGATGTCCACCATTGAGAGGGGAATGTCTTTTACAATGCGGAATGGAATGCAAATGACACTTTTCAGGAAAAATAGCTCTTTATATTTGCTCGAAAATGTCCTACAATGTGGCATAAATGGCCACGAAGATAAATATGTTTTACTCTGCATAAAGTCATAATTAAAATGCTCTGCGACCTTTGGAGGGACATAACTGTGATGAATATGCGGATGAAAGCCAAGAGCAAAACAGGCTGGGCAAAACACAGTTTGCGTCAACTTTTTCACGCGTTTTTAACCTTCATTTATTCTTGAAACACACAGCGGGTAGCTGGCATTGAATATGGTCCCATTTGATCAACATGAAGGCACCAAACATGAAAAAAAACACCTGTTGTAAATTATGCAGGTGAATGAAAAACATTTAAACTCAGATTAAAATGTCGACTTTAAATGCACAGGCTGCTGCATGTGTCAACGCACAACTTAAATATTTGGCCAAATTTGCCAAACTGCGGCTTTGCACGATCAGCCACCACGAGAATCTCCCCCACATTTTGACCCGTCTGGACACAAGTTCAACTCCGATTTTGAACGGGAGCAGCTTTTACGTAAGGACCCGCTGTCGACACGCACGGTCGGCGAGCACACAAGCGCGAGAAGGCTTTTGTTGAGTGGCATCCCTGTTGTGCCATTCCGGGGAGGAGGGGACGCTCGCAAGCAACCGAGCGTGTGTTCTGTGTGTCTGCCCTTTCGCGTGTGCGCGCCTTGCGCGTGTGCGTACGTGCACACGCGCAAGACGAATAAATGCGTGTGCATCTATTCGTACGCGGGTGGGAATATTTTTAGCGCACGTGTGACGAATTAAAATGCCAGGTTTTTTGGCGGAAAACCTGTGTGATGGTTGGCTGGTTCTATTTGCATACTTTTGCCTTTTAGCCCTGTGTAAGGGTTAGGTGTGGCGGCCAACCCTATGTCTGTGCGTGTGGGGTAGCCTGCCAGAAGTCTTAACGACTTAAACAAGCAGGCCAAGTTTAAAAGTAGCGGAGCCACTGACAACCGACCTGGTCGGTGACGCCACCACACCAATTTGATTGTACCTGTACCCTACCCGATACCCGGCTACCCGTACCCGGCCGGGTACGGGTACGGGTACCCGTTTGTGACCCTGGTGCGGCCGGGTACGGGTACGGGTAGGCCGTGAGTCGCTGGTGAGTAACCGTTTGTCACTCATTTCCCAACGTCTTGTCTCTTCTCACAATTCAAGTTCCTAGAATAAACCCACCCGCGCCTGCAACATGGCTTGATCCCAGAGGTCGCAATCAGGTACCCGATACCTGATTGCGGGTAGGGTACGGGTACGGCCGGGTATGGGTACGGGTACCCGTTTGCGACCCTGGTGCGGCCGGGTACGGGTACGGGTAAGGAATCAAAACCCGTTTGCGACCTCTGGGGCACACCTCTGGTTGGCTTCTTGCTCGCGGTCACGTGACGCACTTCAGCCAATCCGTGCCGCGTTAGTCACAGAGTCACAGAATGACAGACCTGGGTGTTTATATATTAGTATTCGCACCTAGGACATCTCTTGTGCTGTCGTTCAACGTGAGGACCAAGCCCCATTAATGAATGCGTAGATAAAAAAAAACACTTTTTAAAGTTGCCCCGTTATCGCGTTAATCGCCAGTGATGCTTACATTTTCGCCCACTGGCAACTAGCGCTGGTCCTGTTGGCGGTGGGGACAACGCGTGGCAGCGAGAGGATGCGCGCGCGGAGATCTTCCTGGTGGCTCCCTCCTCCTTCTTCTTCTTCTATGGACTACTCCTGCAGAGGAGTATTGCCCGTGGCCTGCCTTGGCACCGCATGGCCCCGTTTTGTTGATCCGTTCCACGCACTGACGCACGGTCCCGCGATGCCAGTCCTCCAAACGTCTCAGCCCGTTGCTTTTGTCCTCCTCGGTGAAAACCAGATTGTGAGGTCACACTCGGGGAGGGGGAGCCTCTTCTGAGAAAATCACCGGTCACACTCGTAGATCTTTTTTTTTACTCTCCCCTTGGACGTCAAATATGTCCGTGTCCTCCTGTGAGGAGCGTCCTTTCTCACTCGCTCATTCTGATTCTTTCCCGATACATTGTTGATTCAACAAGGAAAACAAATACGTCAAACTCTTTGGTTCTTTCGCTAAAGTAACGTAGGTATAAAATAAAATGAATCACGACGTTTCAGGCGCAACACAAGCGTCCGTCATCAGGTGGGATTTATTTTATTTTCTACCTACGTGACTTTACCGAAAGAACCAAAGAGTATGGATTCCTGCAGTCACGAAAGCTTCAAATAAAGATTAAATACGTTTAATTTGAAGTTCTGTCTAGTTTTATATAGCGTCTGCAAACATTGCTGGGCGGCAATGACGAGGATTGTCCTCATGACGCGGAGATTCATAACGAGAGGCCGAGTGAACAGCCGCCTCGGGAATTGAGTGGAGAAAGCGAGTGCGAGGGATAATATCGGCAGTCCGGCACATTTTCCAAGCAGATAAAGAAATGCCGAGTTAATCTGGCAAAGTTTTACGGTGTCCCGCTTGGTTTGGTCAGTTTAGGCCTGGATTTTTGAGCTGCCGCATAAAGCCGCAGCGCCTGATTATTGCTCGTAAGGCACTGTGCTTAATTGTGCCGCTCGGATGGCCCTGCATGGACATTAACAACCGCAAAAACTGTAGGAATTCAAAGAGGATGCTTTTTTTGTTCAATTCATGCCTAATGGACAAAACGCTTTGTAAACCTTTGATGCGGTGCATAACTGCCGTATTCTCCATGGGCGGTCTACTTTTAGTTAACAGATGTATATAACCGCTTGCAATTAAACGTAATTAAACAGTGGCACTTTTTTTGATCACTTATTGTTCGTGAGCATTGCTGAGTGTCTCTGTGGGTTAATTTTGCACTTTGGTGTAAATGCGTACATTTACGGGTCCCTGTTGTGGCTGATATAGCAGATGGGAGAGATTCGTAGCCTTTTCATGCTCCCCTCATTGGGTTTGTCGACACGCATCACAAACACACGCACAGCAACAACCGCCATTCGCCACTAAGTGGCGGTGACTTCACCATAGCGCTTGTGCCAGGCTGTGTACACTTTGAGGCCACGTGAAGTGTTGAACACCTGCCGGCAGGAGGTCACGGGACAGACCCAGGTGCTATGAGTTGACGGACTGAGATGACTGGGCCGATGCACCACCTGTGCCCCCTACTGTGCCAACTTGCTGTGTTTTAGCCGCCCGGCCCGCCGCTTATTGTTGTGAGCGTCGCTCCTCTGCCCTCTGTTGTTGTTGCTGGAGGGCGACTGCCCAGTAGCGTCCTTCACGAGCCTCCTCCACAGAGGCCGATCTTGACACCGCTGGTACCAGTCATCAGCAAGTCCACTCAGCTCACACACAGATACACACACTCATACATACGTACGTACATCACACATACACACGTCATACGTACCTAAAACACTCACGTGCATGCATAAATTAACTTTGCAACTCCACTGGCAGTATTCGCAAAAAAACATGATGACTAATGTGACAAGTAAAACTGGTGACGGATCATCGTCTCGCTCAGCCCTCGGATGGAAATTGCCCGATGAAGCGTTTTGACGGCAGCGTAAACAGCGGGTTGTTTTATTTAACGATTCGCCGCAAGGTTCTGCAGCGATACGAGGAATTAGTAAAGGTGTGAATGTATACTTGCTTACTCACAGCGGGGAACGGGTGCAGTTCCCAAAGTTGATGTCTTAGCTGAACGTCTTGGCAACAGTGTGATCATGATATTACGTGTTTTTTCATCCGTTCAGAGATTGTTTAACCGATATTAAACTCGGGTACAGTTATGTTTAATTGAGTATTGATGACACACGTGCACGGGGGGGGGGGGGGCATCGTGCGGTGCTCAGCCAAAGGTCCCTGTGCAAAGAGAAAACACTGCCTCTTTAAACACAAAATTCGAAAAGCACGCAGCAGCAAACATTTCAGAGACTCTAACACGATCGAGAGGTTTTTTTTGTTTCTCATCTTCATCCCATAACTTGAATTCGAATTTTTTTATGAGCTTGAAAGTCTGCCGCTGGTCCGGATGTGCGGGCTCTAAGCGTCGCTCAGCGGACAGAATGCACTTCAACAAGATGTTGGAATTTTCACGAATAGATAAGGCAACTGCTTTTTGGATCGTGTCACCTCTGAAAGAGCACAGTGGGCGATTTTGCACGTGGCCAAAGGAGCGTTCAAACCTCGTTGCGTTCAAACCTCGTTGCGTTGAAATGCTGACGCGAGACCGACCAATTCACGCCTGATGTGAAACTCCGCGCAGAACGCGCCGCTCGCGACGGGGCAGTGGGTGACGGAGCGCCGCGCGCGTGTCGCCGTGCGTGCTTCTTTGCAGGGCCAGCGCACTGTGTACCGCCTCACGCTGGTGAAGGCGTGGAACGTGGAGGAGGTCACCGCGTACGCCAACCTGGTTGCTCTCGGAAATCCCGATTTCATCGAGGTCAAGGTGAGCTCTGCGTTCGGCCGCGGGTCCGCGGTGCGTGAGAAACGACCGTTTTGCAGGAGACTGCCGTGTAGGTTTTTCGCGGTTGTGCCACGCGTCCATCGGAACGACGCCCCGACGTTTCGCTCCCCAAGTGCGTGCTGGGAGCTTCCTCTTCCGCAACTGAAATTTTAAAGTCTCTCGGGACCCCTCAGATTTCGTTTTGTTGCCTACGCCAGCCTGACGTTCCTCACGAGTTGCGTTCCCGACGGAGCTCCCGGCACACGGAGCGAAACGTCGGACATGGTGCCGAACAGCACTGCGGCTCAACGTGGCGGCGCACCGGAGAGCCGTCCGTCGGCGTGGCTTGCAAGGCGGCGGTGACTTTTGTCGCCGTTTTCCCACGCCGCGTGGAGCGTCCCCCCTGCCAGAGCAAAGTGTGGGACATAGATGCTCTCCGTTGTAGCCCATAGTAATTTTATACACCCCAGGAGTATGATGGGTCATCCTGAGCCCTACCAGGAGTTGAATTCGCAAAAAAACTAAACCTGAGTTGCGTGCTCTTGCCACCTGGTCAGATAGTGAAGACACTCAAGATAATTAATGTGTAAAATGGTGAACACAGGATGGTACATAATAAACACCATTCGTCATTAATACTGGGCGACAGTATGAGGCAGTGGACCTTGTTCAGGGCACAGAGAGAGGGCGCAGACACTTCATTTTCTTGGTTCTTTGGTTAAAGTCACATAGAAGGGAAATAATAAAAATAAAACAATTAAATTCTCACGACGTTTCGATTGCAACACAAGCAATCATCATCATCAGGTGTGAAAACCACAGCAAGAAAATTGGAAAAAAGTGGTGTTTTTTTCAAATTTTCTTGCTGTGGTTTTCACACCTGATGATGATGATTACTTGTGTTGCAATCGAAACGTCGTGAGAATTTCATTGTTTTATTTTTTATTATTTTATTATTTCCCTTCTACGTGACTTTACTGAAAGAACCAAGAATATGAATAATTCATGCAGTCACGAAAGCTTTAAATCGAGACACTTCATTGTTAAAGAACACACTTCACACCGTTGCGGCCCTGATAACACCTGGGAAATGTTACTTTTTAAAACTGAAAAATTGTACTCGTTGAAAATGCCCATTTGCGCAGGTCCCGCCACAATCTCTGCTCCAAAGAAGAGCCCCCGCCCACGAGTGTCAGCTGGCCGGGTTCTTCTTTGCAGTTGTAATGCAATGCCGTTGACAAACGTCGTGATTTATTTTGACGCTTTTACGATGAAAATTCAACCCGTTAAGGTTGATAGATAAACACCGACAGAAACGCTTGCGCACTTACATGGACGCGCGGCGTCTGTGCCCGCACGCACGCAATTCCAAACGCGCTCACCGGCCGCGGCGCGCTCTGCCCCCGCCAGGGCGTGACGTACTGCGGTGAGAGCTCAGCCAGCAGCCTGACGATGGCGAACGTGCCCTGGCACGAGGAGGTGGTGGGCTTCGTGCAGCAGCTGGCCGCGATGCTGCCCGACTACGAGCTGGCGTGCGAGCACGAGCACTCCAACTGCCTCCTGCTGGCGCACAAGCGGGTACGTGCGGGCGCGAGCGGCGTGTGGGGTTGTATGTGTGTGTGTGTGTACGTGCTCACGAAAGCCTGCTTCACGTTGAACGTAGACAGATTTAGCTTTGCATTTGTTTGTGCGGTGTGGGGAGCGGTAGTGTAGCGGTTAGCACGCTGCCCTACAAACCCGGCGGCCCGAGTTCGATTCCCGCTCACGGTCAACACCTGTGACGATTATTTGAACCGGTACTGGGCCTCCGCTATGAGTACCTGGTGCGGTGTGTAAACATCGCCAATGGGGAGACAAAGGCGGCCGGGCGTGGTGCTGGCCACCCACCCCCTTGTGTGCTGTGCCGGCCTTCATAGGTGCGACTCGCTAACAGCACTTGCCCCAACAGTCTGTTAAGGCTACACGGGGGATCTTTGTCTTTGCCTCACCGATGTTCCATTGGGAGATGGGTACCACCGTGCCGGAGTGAAGTTGGTGGAAGCTGTGCTCCAGGTGAACAGCTGGGGGGAGTTGATGTGGGACCTTCAGGAGGTTGAGTCTGCTGATCGCAGTGCCCGGGTGAGTTTCTGCAGCCTCGGTCAAACGTTGAGGCGCGTACCCTTGGATGTGCCTTGATCGTAGGGATTGTTTTTACCTTATTAAAGTAAAGCCGTGTGTTTACCATACGCCCATGCAGTATTGCCAGAACCAGCGGAATGTGCTCGTTGTTCCTACACCCTCGCAGGTTGTAATTGGGCATCTCCGTTTTGAATCAGCTGCAACCGGTGCAGGTATAGGAACGGGAAGGTCCACAGAAAGTGGAAATGCAATAGTCTTAAGTGCATGCAATCGAGTTACAAGTGCATGCAAGAGAGTCACGAGTAAGATTTTTTGAGAGACAGAGAGATTTATCTAAAAGTTGCGAGTAGACGTTTCCAAATGGGCTGAGCAAAATACACCAACACGCACCGCGCTGATCTCCAAGATGTTTACGACGGGGAGATTGGACAAAAGCGCAATTTGGTTGAGTGTTTGGGACATCGCGTTGCGTCGCAGGCGGTGCCGTGCGGCCTGTGACGGGTAATGGGAGCGTCATGGCGTGCTCCAGTTAATTTTAGTGCGGACTGAGCGGAGGGCTTGGGGGTCGGGTGACTTATCGGCAACTTTTGTTTAATTATTCCGGGTGATCCCGCGTGCCTGTCACGGGCAATTTTTTGCACATCGCCACCATTCATCTGTGTGGGAATCCCGCTGGTTATTGCTCAAGTCTGCTGTGTGCCAGGTGCAACTTATTTACGCGACAACAAAAACCGGACGAATATTCGAAGGCAGAGAGATTGTCTTCAACAAATTCTCGAAACACTTTAAGACTTTCCAAAATAAGAGGGTTCTCATCATTGCAATTGGTGAACTAATGAGATTACCATTCTCTGCTTATATAGCAGAAACATTTTTCCAAAGCTGTAATTGTGTGTTTCATATTATTGGTTCTTTCGGTAAAGTCACGTAGAAGGGAAATAATAAAATGAAACAATAAAATTCTCGCTAAGTTTCGATTGCAACACAAGCAATCATCATCAGGTGTGAAAAACCACGGCAAGAAATTTTTAAAAAATTTGAAAGAAAAAAACGCCACTTTTTTCTAATTTTATTGCTGTGGTTTTTCACACTTGATGACGATTGCTTGTGTTGCATTCGAAACGTTGTGAAAATGTTACTATTTTATTACTTTCTTATTTCCCTTCTACGTGACTTTTCCGAAAGAACCAAGAATATCAATCGCTGCAGTCACGAAAGCTTTAAATCGAAAAATGTGTGTTTCATGTTGATTCTGTCCCAAAACAGAATGAACATTAAAACCTCCGATGAGCACGGTTGGCTACGTGCGGTGCGAAAGAACTTCAACGTACACACACACACATACTAAACAGACGTACATTTTTACACACTTCATCTGTAAGATCTACCAGAAGGGAGGACGTGACAGCCACGTGCGTTGGCACCAATGACATCGTCTGCGATGACCCCTTGAACTGCCACTTTACCGTTCCGCGTGGAGGAATCACTACTACAAGGCGTGAGAGTCGGAGCTCGTGTGGGCATTATACCCTCGGACTCAACTATACCAGACGTCGGCCACCGTGAACAGTGGTCAGACGCGCGCACTGCTATTGGTAATGAATGAGAGACAGAATGCCACTGTGTTACCAATTAGTTGGGCGCGGGGGGGGGGTGTGGGGGGAGCGGAGGGAGGGGTTTCTCAGCGAATCACCTCCTCTGTGGGCTCTTTGGACCAAAGCACATTAGACCAATCTGATTGCTGTGGCTTGGCCCGGTAATTGCATTTTAACCCATTGAGTGATGAGACGTCGTTTAACAAAGGGGGCTCGCACGTCTGTGGTGGTGTTGGTGGCTGTTTAGTCTTGCGACCTCGTAAGAATTCCTCTTGCGAAAGCGGCGGAGTAGTGATTAAAGTATAAGTGCCGGTCAGTGACGAGAGGTTAGTTAATCTGCTCTTTCGAGTTGCAGTTTATTGCAAGGCTGAGGAGAAGAGTCCACCTGTGTTTTTTTGTTTTTCTTGGGACGCGCAGATTAAGTTTGAGAGACATTTTAATGAGCGTCTGGCCAGTGGGAGGCAAGGTGATGTTATGGGGGGACTAGGAGCTAGGGTGGGCTTTTGTGCGGGATGCCTGCTGCATGTCAAGTGTTCAGGCTAATGAAATTAACATTTTCTCCCTGCTTATTCTGCGACAATGGTTTTATTGCATGGTTATTTAAAGTCACTATGTTTTGACACAGATACCCTCTTTGAGTGTTACTTGTTCTTCCCGTGGCCTTATTACCTTACCGTTAACTGCGTCCGGGCTTTGATTGCTTTTCATTGCCTCGCACTATCCCGTAAATGTGCTTGCACATTGAGAGTCAACCCAAACGTTTAATACTTAAACTCGGCACAAAACTTGTCCATTGTAAACTTTCATAGAATGAACTTTAGAAACAAGGTATGTTAAATATTTAGTCGGCTCAATTTATTGAGGGGCAAAGAGGGGACAGTCGTGGCTTTCCGATGTCATTTGTGGATTCAGCTTTCTTTACATCCTCCAGGTCGAAGTTTTTGAAGAGATATTAAAAAAAATGGGGCACAAAAATCCCAAAAAATGTTTTTACAAATTTTTCTGGTTATAAACATCACAATATGTTCTTGCAAAACTTCAGCTTCTCATTGTGTTGTTGTTGCTCTGGAGACGGGGAGATCGATGACCGATGTCCGGTCGCCGCGTGGATGGAATTCGTCGTGATTTCTCACTTAACAGAGTGGGCCGCGTGAAGGCTGCCATCTTGCGCTCCTCACGGTCGACCCTAAATTCGAACCAACTTAACAAACCATGGCGGCAGATGCAGATAGCTAATGCACGAATGGAACATTTAAAACTCTCCAGTAGTGTGCGACTGTGGTCATCCAGAACAGGCCGTACAACGTATAACGACGCAATGCCCGATCAACAAAACACGGAGAGAGACATTGCACCGATGACAAACTCCGCTGCTCCTGACGCAGTTATATTTTGCTCGACCACCTGAATGTGAAATTGTCGTTTTTGCTCTGCATCTGCGTCAGCCAAAATCTTCTAATTGAGTGGCCAAATCCTTCAGATGATGTTTATTTTGGATGTGTTGTGTTGGCAGAGAGCTTGGTGGATTGAACCTTGCTGGGCTTATATGGCCCTCAACAAACCTGTGAACTACACCCTGATTGTTCACGTGATGATGGACAAACACATTTTCCAGTATTCCAAATTATGCTTTGCTGGCTGAGGGAGATGGAGAGGGACATTTATTTTACCTCGTAACATTACTGCAAGAAAAATTGTGAAATACTTCGTATTAATAATATAAAATATGTTGAATACATGAAGTTTAGAGCGTGATATTAAACCTGCGTAAAAACTGAACGTAAGTTTATTGTTTTAAATGGTCAACGCGAAAGACATTTATATGACTTTCAGCACCTTCCCAACATCAGGTTGAAGCGAATGTTTTTCAACGTCCCTTTTACGAGCTTATGACGTCCCTCAATATTTATATGTAGTGGCGCACGTACGCATTTGATCCCGTGATGCACACCTGGAGATTCTGGGCTTTTTGCTTGTTCAGGGTACAACATCTGCCAATTTGCATTTGTTTTACTGCATCGACTGAACCTCCCCCCCCCCACCGCCATATAAAGCCACTACACTTCCAGGGGATGGAGAATTTACAGGTTGCGGCAGCTCTGCATAAAACAGTATATTTTTATTTCAAAAAAAGATGACGTTAAAATGACGAGAAAATTCCAAGTACGAATGCGGTAATCAACGAGCGCTGATGAAGAAGCGCATCAGAATTATTTACGCGTGTTTGCGTGTCCGTGGAGGTGCGTGATGACACGTCATCGTGAGCGCGTTTAGCCCTGCACGCTCAAGAGAGGGCAGCGGGTCCTCAATCAGGGCGCAGGGTTCATATGCCCGGGAGCGCTTTGGTCCATGGAAGATTACTTTCGGTGTATTTGTTACAGAGTGTTTGTGCAGTTGCCTTAGAAATTAAATTAAACTCCCTGAGCTTTTTCAACCGTCCATAAACCGTGATTCGTAATTGGTTTCTTTCGAGTTGGGCGATCGTGCGAAAAAAGGGTGTGTCGTAAAACCCTCATCCACCCGACGCAGCCTATTAATGAAAGTGTCACGCGAATCAAACGTCCCAAATGTATTACTGCTTCCGCAGCACCACCGGTGTTGTGGTGTATTCATCGAAGGCAATCCGCAGAGAGACACGCCGCAAGTTCTCTTATCTGCGAGTAATGCAAGTCCATCGTTACCGAAGCAACGGTTAACATTGGCTACATAAGCCAACTAACACCATAAAACTGTGCGATTGCGTACTTAACTAAATGCACCCGAACCAACATTGTTTAATTCCGTATTCACATACCTCCGTACGAGGAGAAAATCTTCTTTGAGGGGGATGGTGGAAGAGACAGGGAGCGTGTCAGCGACCGACGATGAAAACAAGAGTTAACGTAAGTACCAAATGCCTTTTAATTTTCGATGTAAAGCTTTCGTGACTGCAGGGATTCATCTTCTTGGTTCTTTCGGTAAAGTCACGTAGAAGGGAAATAATAAAAATAAAACAATCTAATTCTCACGACGTTTGGATTGCAACACAAGCAATCATCATCAGGTGTGAAAACCAAATCTCTGTTTGTCAGACTGAACAAACTCTTTACATTTGAATGGAGATCTGCCAATTCATAAATGTTCTCCGATTAGCACGGTTGGCTACATACGGCGCGAAAGAAGTCCAACGTTCCCGTATTCATATTTCTTAATATCGTTGTTGAGGCACGTCTTTAATTGTACACAGCTACAAGAAAAAGGAGGAAGCATTCGAGACGGTAGTCAGGCCGACGTGACACGCTACGCATTGGGCAGTGTTCATCTCTCTCGGCAGTCCTGCGTGAGCGCTGGAAATTCCACATTCCTATGACAGGAGGGAGTCTGTCATAGGACAGTCACTTTCAACTTCACGCCAAGCAGCTGCATTCATTTTTATGTCCTCTGACAGAGTTATCGGCTGAGTGGATAGCGACTGGGAATTCAACTGACGACATCTGGCAGAGATAAATTGTTCACGTGAGCTATTCTCTCCATTGTTTATATAACGCAGCCTCCAGTGAAAGTCCAGCACTGGGGAGGAAAAAAAACCCCAGCATACATTCATAGTAATGAAGCGCACCACTTCAGAAACCACAAGCACATATACACAAAGATCTCCCTTTTAGCCTTAACAGACTGTAGGGGCAAGTGCTGTTAGTGAGCACCTATGAAGGCCAGCACGGCACACGAGGGGGTGGGTGGCCAACACCACGCCCGTGCGCCTTTGTCTCCCTAGTGACGATGTTTACACATCGCACCAGGTACTCATTTGAGGCTGAGTCGACCTAGGGGAGGCCCGGGACCGGTTCAGATAATCGTCACTGGGTGTTGGCCGTGAGTGGGAATCGAACCCGGGTCGCCAGATTCATAGCGCAGCGCGCTAACCGCTACACTACCGCTCCCCACATATACGCACACACTTATACACACACATGCGCGGGCGGGGGTGTATAAAAGCAGCCCCCAGTCCCTTTCATCGGGAGGCTTCAACATCTCGCCTTGTTCGCGCCCTCACTCGAGGGGCGGTGCGTTCGTGCGACGATAACGGCACTGCGCCCCACTTCCCACCCACCACAAAACACCGAAGAGCGGTCACATTTCTACGCGTGCAAACCTGTCGGCATCGCCGCGATATGTAACTGGAACTTACGCAACGACCAAGACGTGTTGTCTCACTTCTTAAGCTTCTTTGCTCTGTCTTTGTAAAATAAAATACATTAAATTCGCGTCACGTGACCAAAGTACAATTTGGGCTTACTCTGGGTGCAACGGCAGTTCAGTGGCGCTAAGCGGTGCGCTACGAACCTGGTCACCCGAGTTTGATTCACGGCTAGCATCAGTGGTGAGTGGTATCTGCACTAATCTTGTGCCCCCTTTCGTCAGCCCACACTGACAAGCGTGGCTATGGTCAAGTAGCCGCCCCCCCCCCCCCTGTCACCTCGCATGGCTTTGGGAGGCTTTCATCCAATCGTGAATTGACAATGGGCTCTACATTATTTGTTAAAGGTACGTTGTACCTCACTTGGCCCTTCACTTTACTCTGGATACTATATTCACTGATTTGTTCAATAATGTATTGATTTTAAAACATACTACTCTATATTCTTGGTTCTTTCGGTAAAGTCAAGTAGAAGGGAAATAAAATAATAATAAAGTAATAAAACAAGCCATCTGGCTACCATGAGAGATTCGTTCATGAGGCTATCCACATATACAAACACAGAGACAATTTTAACCGAGAAGATGGATTCTGGCTTAGCAATCATTGTAAGGATTTGATTAACCATTTCGGGTCTTAATTGATTGTGTTCACGCTTACGGTGACTTTCAGACCACATTCCATTTTCTTCTCCCCCCTCCTCTTTTCTGAACATAGATGGACTCGTCCATCTGACCAACTGCTAAATCGCTGTCCGTGGTGCTGACGTTAGGAAAAACCGCCACTTTTTAAAAATTTTCTTGCTGTGGATTTCACACCTGATGATGATTGCTTGTGTTGCAGTCGAAACGTCGGTAGAATTTGTATTGTTTATATTTTATTATTTTATTATTTCCCTTCTACGTGACTTTACCGAAAGAATCAATAATATGAATCCCTGCAGTCACGAAAGCTTTAAATAAAAACACACCACTCTATAGTTTATCTCTCTCTCTCTCTCACTCGCCGGTAGAGCGTGTAGCTTGCAATCGTGAGGTTGCAAAAAGTGAAACCCGGTCAGGGGTAGTCTAAGCTGTCCATCTCTGTGGGGGCCGTGAAAATGAGTCCTACTATTATAGATTTTCTTGCTGTGGTTTTCACACCTGATGATGATTGCTTGTGTTGCAATCGAAACGTCGTGATTTTTTTTTTCACCTACGTGACTTTACCGAAAGAACCAAAGAGTATGAGTCCTACTATTGTGGGGAGCTCAACATTTTGTTGCCTTGTGGAATTCTGAATTTCCACCCATTGGCTCAGGTCTTTGAACATGACTGCACTTGAGGAGGACATCGTTTTGACTCGGTGTTTTTTAAATTGTAGTTTGTCCAGCTCATATGTAACAGGGTACATTTGAATGTCAGACCATGTTGTAGCTGAAAAGGCTCACGGGATCCTTGTGCTGGCCTTGTGAGATTAATAATTAATTAGTTCGTCTGGATATTCATTCACTTATTCATTGCTCTATCCTCCACATTCCTTTGGGTAACTTTCTTTCAGCAAGTTCCATAAAAAAACGACTCCGTAACAATCCAGTCTGTAAAAAATTAACCCGTAAAAACAAAGTTTTTAACTATAAATCCTTTATATGCGTGGCGGCTAGAGTCCTCTCGTCCTCTGGCTTGAGATGGCTGCCACCTATGGGTCAGATGATTGCATGCCAGCATTAAGAAATTGGTAATTAAATATAATATTTTTGTCCTAAAAGGTGTAAAATTTTGGAAAATTTTTTTTACGAACATTAATTGTCACGCACAACGAGTCTGTGTGGAAAATGTCAGCTCGATTGGATCACGGGAAGTGGGTTAAAAAACGACCGAAAGATTTGCACGGTCGTAAGCAAGCAAGCACGCGCGCAAGTGAACTTAATATAAAGGATTTAAAAAGGAGTGTAATTTAAGGGTGCACTAACAGGCAAATCAATCCCAACAGCAGGATAATGCATCCTGCAATTTAAACTATCAAGTGACGTGAATTGCTCGAAGTGCGCTAACCGTAGCCATCAGCACACCAGTGCAGCACGATGCATGGTGTTGTGAAATCACGTCACGGTAATATTTTGCATTTTTTTCAAGAGGGACTACTGCAACGGTGGTCGTGGCTTTAATAAAAATAGAGGCCATTGTGTGATCTGGCGGCGAGGGGTGGGGGGTGCAATTGCCACGTCAAAACACTCAACTTCAAAAACGCATGGGTCTCGAATTGAGGTCACTTCTGGAAGCAGCTGCGGTTGAGAATGGGAGAGGAAATGAACGAGTACATCGTGAAGTTTTGTCTGCTGATTGGAGTTCGTTGTGCAGTCTGATGGTGTTTGGCGAGAATAGTTAAAGCGGTGGGATCTGACAGCTTTTGGTAGCAGGGAAGAGAGGGATGCACTGGGTCACCGTTCATATGGCCTCAATAATATGTCCATGTACATTCCCCATTACCATTAAGGTATTTGTAAATGATACGAAGCTTGCTAGCAACAACAAAAAACCACCCCATAACATAGAGTCTATAGATTTCATTCCTGGACTCTGGAAACTGAGGCATCGAGTAGAATAAAGTAATTGTCAGCGATAACACGTGATTATAACATGTAGGTTGCTTTAGCCTCAGCAAAGTGTTCACAGAGGTGGACCGCATTACATTGGATTATAACACATTCCTGCGGAGGGAGTGGGTTGCTCGGTCAATGGCCAGGGTCAACGGTGGCGTGGTGTATTCCGCAAATATGCCCGACTGTGAGGGCGGGCACAAGCCGGCGTGAATAGGTTAAACGTTGAGTTTTATAAGGGCACCACGGGGTGACCAACCCCTCCCCACCCAGCCCCACCCCTCCCACCCCCCACCCAGCCCCACCCTCCCCACCCAGCCCCACCCTCCCCACCCAGCCCTTCCCTCCCCACCCAGCCCCTCCCTGCACGACGGACGGACGGACACAATAATCCCCTGTGGGCTGGTGTAACCAGGAGGTTCCTACCAGTAAAATTCTCGTTTGTGCTTGCAGCGCTAAGCAATTGACCTCAACACAGCTACAGCGGCCTGCTCGTTTGCGACAAGCGGCGATGACAATCCGGGGGCCTGAGCTCTCACTTTGCCCGAAGGTCACAGACTACGTGGTGCAGCCCCCCCCCCTCCCTTTTAGATGTCCGTATCGTTCTTAACAGCCACTCAAGTGCCGTTTCCTATGACCACTGGGAAGCGAGCCCTTCTGGCACACCAACTGCCCAAGATCAGCAGCAGGGCATTGGTTCGTCTCCCCACGCTCAACAAGGCATTGTCATCACTCCATGGGCCACGGGTTTGGCCCATCTCTGCCCAGAGATTTGCTCCGATATTCGAGGCACAGCGGCACCAGCAGGGTGAACGCAACCTTGCGCCGTCGTGTTATCTGAGCGGGGGTTTTTCCTCTTTCCCCCGGTACCGTATAGAAATGCTTCGCAAAGCTGCAAGTTCGGTTCCTGGGTGTCTGAGATCAGATCACCGCTCTATTCCTGAAGGATGGCGATAGGTGAAGTGAGCTGTTGATGCAGTTTCCATCACCTCAGCAACCCACAACTACCACTCTTCCTCGTGAATACAGGTCCATGAGTAATTACACATTTTTATTGTGGAGGTTAAATATAAATACGTATGATGTAATGTGGAAATAACACACAATTAAACGGTACGTTAAATTCTGCAAAAATTATCCAACTTAAATAGACTTCAAGTAACCTTTGCACCAATTCAATTCAGTTCTCAGGAACTTAATTTATCGTGAAAATGTCAAATGACATTAAAGTGCAATGTGTGCTGTGTACATTAATAATATTCCTTCTGGCTTTGCAAATGTAAAAATTATTTTTTTATGAGCGCACAATCAAACTGCAAAGCTACTGTCTGTGAATGTGTCGTTGTATATCTCTTCAAAGATTATTACGCATATCTGCATGCGCAAAGTGAACATCTTCAGTGGTTACTGCATGAATATATTGCTGTATTTTCCAGCAAAGTAAAAACGTTTACCTCATGCTTTTATAATATATATGTAGTTAGCAGAATACAAAGGATGCTGCTTCGGTGTAATGGCTAACAACGCCCAGAGGTCACCGGGTGGCTCTGCTGGCGTGGCAGTTCAAACAGTGGGGTAGGTTTCTCTGCCCACCCTGCCGTACCCTGGGTTTACCACGGGTCACGTTCGGTTGGTGGAAAGTGTGAATAACCTCCCCCCACCCCCCCGGGACGTCTGGCCAGCGTGGGAGATCAGGCATAATTGGCTCTCTAAGTTGCACCTTTACCAATATTTGAAAGAAAAAAAATTACATTTTCACAATTGGCTGATGAGAACCGTGATTTGGTTTAAAAGAAAATTTGGCCAAAATGCTGAAATGTACTGCGCTTGTTGAATTACAACGAGAGACCAGTTGCTAATCGCAGTTTATTTTGTGTAGCATTTAAAAAAAATCAGCTCCTGAACAAAAAGCTAGTAATCTCTCTGTGGAATATTTGTTTCGCTGGGAGTGCACATCTCTTCTGTAAATATATTTTAAAATTCCTTGTCAAACAGGTATTGTGCATGCTGGGATGCCGGCACACATGCCGACTCCCACATAGGTTCTGGTCTTTCATGAGGCCAGGATTTTTATTTATTTGCATTTTTCCTTGTCTATTTCGTGCGGCCGTAACTTATTGTCCGCACAAGCCGAGACGGATGAGCCGTAAAAAAAAAAAATCCTTTCCTGCGTGCGTCGCAGGACGGGCAGCTCCCCCCCCCCCCCGCCCCCCCCCCCCCCCCGCCCCCCCCCCGAAGGTTTTGGAGCCCCGTGTGGCTCTGGCTTCCGTTCTCTTTTCAGTGCGAGCGCCGCCGCTGCCGCCGTGTAGGCTCCTTGCTCAAGGGCAGCGCTGGCAAAGCTGCGATTGTGGCGCAGCTGCTAGGACGAGCCTCTCTCGCCGTGTGCGCGTGCGCTTGCATACAAACGTGGGGAGCGGTGGCGTAGCGGTTAGCGCTGCGCTATGAACCCGGTGACCCGGGTTCCATTCCCGCTCACGGAGCAACACCGGTGACGATTATCTGAACCAGTACTGGGCTACTGGGGAGACAAAGGCGTCCGGGCGTGGTGCTGGCCAACCACCTCCTCGTGTACCGTTCCGGCCTTAATAGGTGCTCGCTAACAGCACTTGCCCCTACAGTCTGTTAAGGCTACACGGGGGGATCTTTCTCTTTGGTTTGCATACAAACAACTGAGCGCACATGTGGTATTACACGGGGGGGGTGGAGTGGATTATACAAATATTTGCACTCACCTGCAAGTGGCTTAATGAATATGCATGTTTACATGCTGCATTTTGTGTTTCTCTCCAAAGGAAGGCACGATAATGTGTGGCGTTCCAGCGTGGACAATTGCTTGCGAGCGACCTCATTCATTCCATCCCCCAGGCTCGAATTGTTCAGTCCCGGGTTAATGTGTTCCCTGTTTCCACATGCAGAGTGCATTTACACAATACCTACGAGCGTAACATCAGCAGCCATGAGCAATCCAGTGATGGATCAATGCTTCTCCACCTCTTATGATAATAATCAAAATATATAAAGCGCCCCTTAAGCAAACGTTCTCTGGGCACCGTGCATGGAAAGAGGGAAATAGTTTAACATCAACTCAGGAAAGAAGAATAAGTGAGAAAGACGTTTGAAATTGACTCAAGAGAGAGAGAGAGACATTTTAAATGGATAACGTTTTTAGTAGAGATCTGAAGATTTGTTTTGTCTCGGAAGTGCTAACCTCGAAGGGCAATGAGTTATAGAGTTTAGGTGATCTTGCAATGCAGCAATCCAATCCAGCTCCTGCGAGTGAACGGATTTCATCGCTCCATCTCCTTGATAGGTGCCCTAGACGCCCCATTGGCTGCCCATTGGCTGCATTCCATTCTTCGGCTGCCACTCCATTATTGTTCTTGACCATCGTCCGTCGTGCCCATGCCCACTTTACTTAACACTTTGGATGTCATTCGTCACTGTTATATAAGAAACGAGCTTTTTTGCCCATCCAAGGACGGGTGTATATTGCAGTACATCTGAAATATTCAATTGAAAAATTGTTCAGCTCATGATTATTAATGAGGGATGGGGGGGCCATGTGGAGTGACGTCACCCGCTAATGGTTATTGGGGAGGGGTGCGGCATGTGGAGTGACGTCACCCCTCATGGTTATTGTGGAGGGGTGCGGCATGTGGAGTGACGTCACCCGCTCATGATTATTAATGAGGGGAGGGGTGCTGCATTTGGAGTGCGCGACCTTCTTGTGCTTTAGTGTAAATTTCCACGGGGGCATGAATGTTAATGAAGGGGGGCGGGGGCTCTTTTGCAGTGACGTCACGCACGGATGTAGCACTGTGCTGCGTAGATTCATTTTCTACCGTCACTTTCTGTAAAGAAACGTCATATTTGAAGCGAGTTTGCGTCATGAATTATTTAATTCAGCTCGACCTTCTGCGTTACTGTAAAAATCCACCCGCTCATGAATATTAATGAGGGGGGTGGGCCTCATGTGGAGTGACGTCACGCGCGGGACGGACAGACATTTTTGGGTGATTATAGTAGGTAATAATATCTGTGCCATATACAGGGACTCCTCTACTTACGAACGAATTAGGTTCCAGAGGTTACTGTTCGTAAGTCGATTCATTCATAAGTCCAACTTTACTCCTGTCGATTCCAAACGTGTTGTACGACATGTACACTAAACATGGGGAATGGCTTTAAACGTTGAATAATCTCCTCTTGACGTAGATGCCACTGGTTCTTCACGTTCTGCAGATGTAGATGCCACTGG
>CM025624.2:2811804-2822128 GCA_014621495.2 Entosphenus tridentatus | reverse complement strand
TATTATGTTTTATTTTATTTTATTATTTCCATTCTACGTGACTTTACCGAAAGAACCAAGAAGAGTGTACAATGTGTCGTACTTGAATTGAAAGCAGCTCTCGCCTGGCTAAATCAAGGGAGTCGGGCTGGGGGGTAGAGGTTAAACCAGGAGATGCTCCTAGCCGCAGACACAGCTGAGGAATTGCCCCAAGTCACCTTGGACCCAGCAGCTCTCATCCGTGTAGAGGCCCGAGTGCCTCTTCACACGATGTATCATTCCTCCATCATTCCTCATCGTGTGTTTAATTCTGTTCATTTTCCAGCTATTGGGCTGAAGGACAATTCTCCTAACACAAGGCAGGGTTGTTGTTTTTTTTACTTTGACATGTGAACAAGTCGCTGTCATTATTAAAGCTTTATTTTCAAATTCTCCTTCGTTTGCCGGGGCAATCTGCACTTGTGCGTCATGCAGCAATCGCACGGTGGAATACTCCTGAAAGTGACCTTACGGCGTCCTTATTTTCCATCTAACAAATGACAGTCTCCTAAATGTGATCATCAGAGGTGACCGCGAGGTTCAACCTCACTTGTGAGCAGAGTGGAGCGTGAATGGAATAAATGTGCAATGCCAAATATTCCCCCGCACCTCCGATAAGCACAGTTGGCTACGTACGGTGCGAAAGAAGTTCAACATACAGATAGTCCTGAGAATGGTAGGCGATATGATTTTTTTTTGCTTATACAAACGTGTTCCCTGTGAGCGAGCGACCCTTTCGGTGTCCAGTCATCAAAGCAAATCTGTGCGAATTACATGAGCACGGGAAGTCTATTCCATAATTTTAGGTGGCATTCTACGCACTGTTGGTTTCACGCAAAAAAAAATATGTCTCCCTGAACACAAAAGTGTGGCCTGGAAACAAATAAATACCGCAGCACTCGGCATTCGAATACGTTTTGGCCTCATGCGCAGCCAAATGTACTGAGACGCGAGGTCAGTGATCTCGTGCCTTGTGCATGTGTTGGGCTGAACAAGAACAGGATAACTTTGGAGCAAATTGGCGCGCGCGGCAATGGCATCGTTCTCGTCATTCACTCACTGCGGAAAATAATTCCGCATGAACGGCGTGTAACTCATCACCAGGACCGTCTGCTCTGCGCAAACGCTGCTGGGCAATGCCTCCTTCACTGGTCCACATGTGAAGCAACGATGAAACAGGCCTGATAAAAAAAAAGCATTTATATATGTGGAAATGATTACACGGTGAGTGAGATTCTGCCTCTTGTCAGACTGGAGAATCGCCGGATGAGCGGGACACTCAATTTTTCACTGCGCCGGTTGGAAACAACTTCCATCGCATTCAGTATTCTTTCTCCTCCGAGTAACTGCATCCTCACGTCGCGACCTGCCGTGGCGTGTAATGTGGTGAGCACAACAGGGCGTTCCGCAATCCAGGGTCGCCGGTTCGATTCCATCTTTCTACGTGGTAGTTAGAAAGAATTGGCAACCCCCCCCCACCACCAACGCCTGCCTCTGTCCAACCAGCAGCAGTGTAAATGGGTTCGGCAGCGTTGGTAGATTGGCAGTCTGCACGTGGTGGGGTAAAGTGTGGGTATGCCCACCTCTCCTACACGGCTGGTCAACGTGCAAGAGCAGACCGGATACTCAGTAGAGTTCGCTCCCGTAGAGGTCCTTCTGCCAGCAGTGGTGTTGGCAAGCGATTTCAGGACCGCACCTTTACCTTACACTTTCATTACGTTCTGCTTAAAGTATGGCTTTTCAGGGGATACATTCCATCATATATTTCTCACATATATACATTTATATGTAAAAGTAGGTGTGGCATGATTGTCGATTGCACGGTGCACTTGCGTTTATGTCAACTTTGCGATTTGAAACATTTACATCACGCAAAGTCCTTTTATACAAAGAAATATGAAATCGCCCTTCTTAGAGTTTTTTGTTATATTTTAAATGCGTAAGAGCACCACTCACAGGGTACTGCTTCTCCTCAAACTGCAGGCATAACATGTAAATGGCCTGCACTTACATTTAAATGGTTCGAGTAGGCACTCAATTTCACGAACAATTAAAACTGTAATGAGAACTACGAAGACGCGAATAAACTGTGCACGTGTTTGTTTGCTTTTACAACGTATTGGGCGGATACACATCGTACATCACTTTGAAAGTAAAATGTGACTTTAGGTTACACTTAGCAGCAGAGCTTCAGATATTTAACATTCCAAGTGTCGTCGATTGAGCACGGCGGGTCGGTTGCCTTAATTTACCATGAGGTGCGTCGCGAGAGAAGTGCGCGTTGTGACAATGAATGCGTTGATCTTGCATCCCTGTCGACGTGCTCGCGATGTGGTGACACGCTCAGGAGAGTTGGGAGTGAAACAGTGTTTAAATCAGGCCAGAGATTATGCACAACCCGACCAGGTCATGCCCTTGGCCCCCCAGTCGCCAAAACATTGCTCCCTGGACAGAAGCCTCCTTTCACTCTGCTGTCCGCATCCTGATGCACACTGTCAGTGAGATCACTGATTTTGAGTCTTCAGGCCTTCAAATGCCGAGCTCACACGTGGACGTCTCCTAACTTCACGACGTGCCTTGTAGAGGACTGAGTGTTTGAGCTGCGGTGAACCAACAATGATCGTGTTGATTAGATGTACTAATGTGTGATATGCCTGCTGTTCACAATTGCGCCCAATCAAAAAAAATAGCCCACTGAGTCTTAACGGTCTCTTTTACAAAGGAGATCTTGGTCGAAAGCCACAATACCGAATTATCCAAATGACTAAATCATGAATGATGGTGTACAGGGAGAAAAGTCTGGATAAAACGGACGAGTCAGTGATAGACAGTCAGGCAATTAGGTGCAGCATGAAGTTAAACGGAAACCTAAAATGTGAGCAAAAGTACAACATTTATTTGAAACAGGAGGTAACGATCAAAAGCACTTGCTTTGGGCAGGAAATCATTGCAACATGTAAAAGGGGTGCGATATAGATACAGTATATCTATGTCTGTAAAGCATAACAGTGGAGGGAAAATATTCCGAACATATTTGGTATATAGTAGATTTCAGCTAACGCACTCGGGTATTGGATGTTGATGAACGCAACCAACCGTTTGATCTGAACATCTGATGCTGTGCTCAGGCTATGTACCCAAGCGGAGACTTCGCTCCTTTGCCCGAGGGCCCGGTGGATTGTTACGTTTCAACCACGTCAAGCGTCGAGCGTAGAATTAATGAGCCTATCAAAATTATTCACCGCGCACTTAATCTATCGGCCTTGTGCGGCTTCCACGCGCAACCACGCACATCCAACAAGGGGTTGTCCCATCGGATATGTACGTTCGCAATGAAGGCGACCCTCTGGATTGACGGAGAAAACTCTAAATCAATTAGTGCCACTGCATTGTGGGGGAAAAAACACGGCACTAGCCCAATTTAGTTGCCGGCGCCGGAGTTTTTTTCCCCCTTTGTTCATGAAAAGCAAGGAACGCCACAAGGGCTGCCAGTGCTTCGTGAGTCCATTGAACGGTCAACATGTGAGCCTTGATACTCTTAGGTTTTTTCGGTAAAGTCACGTAGGTAAAAATAATAATAAAATTAATAAAAGTAATAATAAAAATAAAAAAATAAATCACGATATTTCGGAGGCAACACAAGTCTCCGTTATTAGGTGGGACCGTCACAGCTAGATTTACTGTATCAAGTGAGGCAAAACATTTCAAGATAGTTGTCTGTTAAAAACTCTAACAGATAGGTGAAATTCCTCCCCGTAGAGGGTATTAATTCTAAATTTGAAGCTTTCGTGACTGCAAGGATCCATACTCTTAGGTTTTTTCGGTAAAGTCACGTAGGTAAAAAAATAAGAAAATTTAAATTAATAAAAGTAATAGTAAAAATAAAATAATAAATCACGACGTTTCGGAGGCAACACAAGTCTCCGTCATCAGGTGGGACCGTCACAGCTAGAGTTACTGTATCAAGTGAGGCAAAAAATTTCAAGATACAAGTTCTTAAATACAAGTTAAGGGGGGAGGAGGGGGGGGAGGGGCTTATCTGAATGTGGTAGCCAATGAATGGAACGTATTGGGGAGGCGGGGCTAAAAGAGAACAAATGCACATGCTGAAGGTGCACGTGCTAAAGGTGCATGTGCGGCTTGCCGTATTGGCACACTCCTCGTTGCTTGCTCTTGGACTGGTGTTTTCTTCCAAAGCATTATTTGGGATATCAGTCGGCCTTTGATTGTACATTGTACGTGAGTTCTAAAAGAAAGTACAGCCATCGTGTGTGCCGAGCGCTGTTTACTCATGTATGCGTTTAAAAATAGTTTATGAGCAAATAAGTAGGATGTGGACATTGACGTGAAGATGGATCGAAGGCTTAAAAGTGTTGCACAAATAAGCACGGAAAGGTGCACGCTTACAATTATAGAGAGTCAACAAGAGGGGGACATGGGGATTAGAGAACATATGGAAGGATGAGACAATCGTGTTGGCTGTTAGGAAAAGCAAAGTGTGCTTGGGCAGGACGCGTCGTGGCTAGGAGGGACGATGCCTGGGCCGTCGAGGCTCATGACGGACTCGCGATCAAAGGAGGGAACGCACCGCGGAGATCGAGCCACGATTCAGCTCGAGCGCCGGAGCGAGCTGGAGTGAGGTGTTGAATCACAAGGCCGCGAGAGACAGCGACGATGGCTTGTAAGAGGCGTCCATCCGGTGGAGGTTAGGTTCCTAAATAAATGCAGGTGAAATAAGAGAAGACGATGCATTTCATTCGTACGTAAAGTGTAAAACATATTTATCGAACAATAATTAGAATTTCAGAAACTGGACCTGAAAATACGAATTGTTGCAAGCAATATGGATACATCACTGCCGATTTTATATTACTACTGCTACTACTAGTGCTATTGTTATCCATAAACATTGTCACTGCAAAACTAATTGTGAAAAAATTCGCATATTTTGACGACCTTGAGAATAAACGCGCACACCCCTAATCAGCTTTGTTTATTCTGCTTGAGTATCAAATGCAATTTATTATAAATAAATAAAAAACAGAAATGGCCGTACAGGGACTCTTCTAATTACGAACATTCGACTTACAAACTTTCACAGATAGGAACAAACCTGTCCGTATGTCCAGTTGCAGCTGTTCATGATGCTATCGCCTGTTACAAGTTGATGTGTGAAGAGAAGAAGAGATCAACTGTGCAGACATCTGTTGGTACGTTTTTAAAGATAGTCGAGAGGAAACACGAGCACCAAAGGGAATTAGCATCTACATCTGCTGAACAGAAAGAACCAGTGGCACCTATATCTGCCGAACATGAACCAGTGGCATCTGCATTTTCTGAACATGAAGATCCAGTGGTATCTAAATCTGCAGAATGTGAAGAACCAGTGGCATCTACATCTGCAGAACATGAAGAACCAGTGGCATCTAGATCTGCAGAACATGAAGAACCAGTGGCATCTACATCTATAGAACGTGAAGAATTTGTGGCATCTGCAGAACATGAAGAACCAGTGGTATCTACATTTGCAGAACGTAAAGAACTAATGGCATCTACATCTGCAGAACACGAAGAACCAGTGACATCTACATCTGCTTAACATGAAGAACCAGTGGCATCTATATCTGCAGAAAACAAAGAACCAGTGACATCTACATCTGCAGAATATGAAGAACCAGTGGCATCTACATCTACAGAACGTGGAAACCAGTGGCATCTACGTCTACAGGAGATTATGCAACTTTTAAAGCCATTCCCCGTGTTTAGTGTACACTCCGTACAACATGTTTGAAATCGACAGGAGTAAAGTTGGACTTACGAACAGTAACCTCTGGAACCTAACTCGTTTGCGAGTAGAGGAGTCCCCGTAGTGTGTGCTTTACAAAACGGATGCGTCTGGTGCCCTTTCAAAGCACACCACGGCGGACAGCCCTCTCTCTATAACCACAGTGACAAACACGGCATGCCATGAGTGAATTGGGCACCAAAAGTTACGCCCTCGGTGCTCAGGTGAGAGAGCCACGTGCGTGACTCGCTGGGTCCCCCTTCGTTTCACTCTCAGCGCTCAATGAGGAATCTGGAGTGAAGGTGTCGCCACTTTTGGCCGTGAACCCACGTGCAGACGTGTCCCGTACAGCGTGACTTGGGTCAAGGGGTGCTTGGACAACCCATTTCTTTAAAGTGGCCTTCCCTCTTTAGTTTGGTCGGTTGCCCTGGTTCTGCTTTTGTTTCCTGCTTTTAATGCACTGCGCTTTGGAATCCTAGGATGGAATGCGCGTTATAAATTTTAATTATTATTGCGCTGTTTGGCCCTGGTGGTGGAAATTCTACATTGCCATGGCTTTTGCTCAGTCTAATCAATTGGGTGACCACTGTTGCCCTCTCATAAGTGACACTCGTTTTGCGAAACAATAATTAATATCTGAGGGATGATGACCTCAGTTGAACCCTAACTATGATATGAACTCGGGGATTTCTCGTTAAGAGTCAAGTACGATAACCACAGCAACCGTCAGCTGGATAATTGCCCTGTGAAGCCTCATAATAAACAGGCCACACTGCTTGCAGACTAGGAGTCGAGTGGGTTAGGTTTGCTGAAACCGTTCACTGGGAAGGGGTCCGAATTCCCAGACGGGGTTTGTCAAAAAAATGTTGCGTGGAAGTTGAAAAGTCAGCACCTTGCTCATGTGGGACGTACGTAATGCTACAGCAAGAAACAACGAATAATGTTCATGAATGTGTTCTGTGTTTTTGTTGTTATTTTAACTAATTCTATAATCACTTCACCCTGAATATGCCATAGTTGTGTTGGATCTCAGGCTGAGCAGGATTGAGCCTGGTTAGTGCTTGCGCGGGTGACCACCAGTGCATACGAGGTGTTATAAGCATGAGATTTAGTCAATAGATTATTCCGTGAAATTGGCTGTATCTGTAGATTGAAACTGTATGTGCAAAGCTTTGAGTGTTATCCCCTCTGGGTAGTCCCCGCTTTCCTCCCACATGCCGGTCATAAATTAAATTGACCAAACATCCCAAATGCAGGATGTCTTAAGAGTATTGAGATTCAGTGAGGCTTTCCTGTGGAATTAAATTCACCATTCTCGACCCTGAGGAAGATTTCCACGTGTTACTAATAAATACCACACAGTGATCCGATTATTGCTGCAAAAGGGCCACTGCAAAGTCAGAAACATGCAGGAGATGTACAGTCAATGAAGGGGCCTGCTGAGTAGCAGAGATTATAGTTTACATTTTTGTGCCAAATGTCATTGGCTAAGCCAGCAAGGTTGAGAATTTCCGCTGGCCTCTTCGTCACATTACAGCTGGACCAATGAAAACCTCCAATATTAGAACGCTGACCTTTGAGGGTGACCATTCGTAGGTTCTCCATGAAATTCGTCGCCTTTTCATATTTTGGAGGCAGAAAACGAGAGCCAGTTCAAATGTAATAATCTTTATGACAAACAGTTCGATTATCACTGTCAATATGGCCTTCATAAGCCTTTTACAAATTTTTATTTGACACGTGCCCAATCAGGTTATGCGAACGTTGACATTTTCACATTTACATGCCGTCGATTCAAACTTTTCTTCGCCACCGTCTGCTGCAAAGCAGTAATTGTTACGGCCGGAGCGTTTAAATCAATTCTGATATTCTGTTTACGTTCGAAGGCATCGCTAACGGCGGATCTTTCGCCGGTGCTTTCTTTTGCCGTGGTAAAACGCGACGGGGAAAAATGGCTACCCAGCGGCTCGGCTTCCTTGGCCGAAGCCACTGGTTTTGGTGGCATCATCGCTTACACAGGTGCCTGCTGGCATCGCTCGCGCCCCTGCGCGCAGTAGAATTAGTCGCAGCGAGCAGCACTAGATAACGCCGGCAAACTGGCTTTATGTGTCGTCATCATTATTGGCCGTTTCGCGTAGCCCATCACATCCTGACGGTGTAATTTATTTACGCGTTATAGCTCGGGATATAATCGTCATGCATACATTTGATCGGAGTGCATATTTTTATTTTGTAAGCTTTGTTTCTTTGGAAATGCAGCTTCAAAGATGTGTTTCCCTGTTTACGCGAGTATTTATGTGGAACACATGTTAGCCAGTAGGTCCACAGAGACGCATATGTCTCGTTTACAACAGCAGGGATGTTAAACTCCCGCACGCAAATAAATCATTCTTTGAATTTCCTCATAGATTTAGGGACCTGCGGTAGAATTTTACCCTGAAGGCGAGGGTTCCACCCATGCCTGAATTAAAAGTACCTGATGTCTTTTTTGCCTGAGGGATATGGGGATGTTTGGCTTTATGGCTCCCACCTCCTAAGCCACTGTTCACATACATATTATAACTACTCATTTACCCAGAAAAAGCACACTTGGTCTGAAAAATATCTTTTTTTTTCAAGAGCACCCTTCATTGGGATGTTTTTCCAAGTATATTCTATGCTTTAAAGCTATGGGAGGAGGAAACTGAAGAATCTTTGAGGAAACTCAAGCAGAACAAACTCAACACAGAAAAGTGCCCGTGTCGAGAATTGAACCCAGGTCCTTCTTGCTTTCTGGCACAAGTGTTACCTTGACGCCCGGCTTTAATGTTGCGATAGAGCAAGGCAATACTTGTTAACGGGAAGTAGTATATAATGTGACTACGGCACAACTAAAACAAATCACCATGATCGTCATTAACACTGCCTTATGATGGACGTTTCGGGCAAAGGTCCTTCATTGCATTCATGGTTCTACAGTAAATATATTTTTTTAACCTTACGTCCTCTTGACACTCGGATCTGTTGATTGAGCGAATTGACCTCGTGACCTTAGTGGTTAGACACGCCTCCGTGTCACTATTGTTAGCTTTCATTCTTAACTTTAGTTCAGTATCTTTTAAGTGACACACACAGTGTGATTTTATAAACGAGACATCCAGTGGCCAATAGCAATTTTTTCCAACTACGGAAAAATACATGAGGACGACATATAAAAACAAGCTTCACATTCTTTATATAAATGAACTGCTCTCCAGCACCTGACCCACGATCGGAGTCCCGCCCTCTCAATGCTAACCGACCAATGGCCATCGGCAGAGTCTACGCCAGGCTCGGTTAAACACATCCATGATAGCAGTTTGGATTTAGACTTAATGGCGAAACAATTATAGGTAAGGAAAGAGCTCGCTAAGACGATGCGCCCTCAAACCGTAGTCATTTTATCTCCGGACATTTCTACAGCCAATCCCGAGACCTTTCATTCCTGCCTTTGCACGCGCCAGAATTATCGGGTTACCTGCTAGTTCAGGAGGTCTTCTTGATGTGCACGCTGTGTCCTGGTCTGCAGTGAATGTTAAGTGGCCACTCTATCTTTGTAAACGTAGATGGACTCATCGCCTCCCCTTGACCCCCCCCTCTCCTCCTCACTCTCTCCGCTCTCACAGGGAGTGGCCAACAGAGTGAGGAGGGGTCAGGTGGAGGGGATTAGTCCTCGTATCTCTATAAAGAAAGAGACAGTCAAGAGTGGCTACTAAGTTTGTATTCCCTGCAGGAGAGGACAGCCACGTGCACCATGAAGACCCGAAGGGTTATCTCGAGAGAACTGCACGAGTGGACTGGCAGAAATTACGGGTCTCGGGATCGACACATTGGCACGGCTGAGGCTGTGACCCCATTGCTTATTATAATCACTCGGTGCAAGATGTCCAATTCAATGCGTATTCATCAAACGCCACTTAACGTAACGCCATGCATGTCTTGAGATACGCACGCATACACAAGACATAGTAATGTACGCACAGCCCGTGTGTCAATGTACTGCTGGATGAAGGCCTCAATAGGTGGGATTGGTCCTGGGTCCTCGGGATTGGCTGTCCAAACACGAGGCTCAGTGTCGTACTTTCTGATCGCTCATCTGTCCGACCGTGTTATCAATCGATGTCGGATCAAGAGTGTGCGGGTGCTGCGTAGACGCACACGTACATTGACACACTGCTGCTTAGACGCACATGTACATTGACACACTGCTGCGTAGACGCACACGTACATTGACACACTGCTGCGTAGACGCACACGTACATTGACACACTGCTGCGTAGACACACACGTACATTTACACACTGGTGCGTAGACGCACACGTACATTGACACACTGCTGCTTAGACGCACACGTACATTGACACACTGCTGCGTAGACACACACGTACATTTACACACTGGTGCGTAGACACACACGTACATTTACACACTGGTGCGTAGACACACACGTACATTGACACACTGCTGCGTAGACGCACACGTACATTTACACACTGGTGCGTA
>CM025624.2:2785932-2803267 GCA_014621495.2 Entosphenus tridentatus | reverse complement strand
GTCATATATACCTACACACCCTACATACACTAGAGTCAGTAGTATCTGCACACATGGTGGGGGGGGGGGGAAGAGGACATCAATGGGGGCGAGGCGCAAAGCGACGAGAAGCCCTATGCACGAGTCCATGAAATCCGTCCTGTAGTTTCTTTTTTACTACCATCAATGCAATGAATCCTCGAGGTGTTATTTACAGGGAACCTATCGGGTTTGTTTACGGTGAACTTTTATAATCCTCTGCTTGTATCGTGCTGTCCGAAGGCTTGTTTGTCATCGGGACAACACTTGCCTCCGGCTGCCGGCCCCGTGTCAAGGCCTGAGCAAAGCATCCGAGTTCGCCCGCAACTTTCGCTTCCAGTTCGGTGGGCATCGTCGATTGACGAACCGTGAGGGCGCGGGGCCTGGTGGGAGCGCGGTGCCGGACCGCTCCGTCGTCTTTGTGTCGCGCTCGGCGCGTGTGGCCTGGTTGAGTGCGGCAGCGGAGACTGTCGGAGGAGTTTTGTTTTGCCTACCGTCTCGATTTTGTTAAGTTTGGTTTGATACCCCTGGTAGCGACTTGGTGTGGCCCCCATTGCGGACAAGATGCTTGAGGCAAGGTTTCGGTGGTACGGCCATGTGATGCGAAGTGAAGAGTCATCAGTGGCCAAGACTGCCGTGCGTATTGAGCCAGAGGGCCGCCGTCCACGCGGACGTCCGAAGAAGCGATGGATGGATCGAATAAAGGAAGACATGAAGACGGTCAACGCATCCCCCGAAGATGCCCTGGACCGAGCCAAATGGAGAAGACAATGCCGAAAAGCGGACCCTGTGCCACAGCGGGAACAACGCTAGGAAGAAGAAGGTTTGACACCCCTGGCATTTGTAATGAATGCATGAAGGAAGGCAGACTATTATCAACTGAACTTAAAAAAATTGTTTTCAATAATCAACACGAAGGAGATTACACTAAAACTAAACTCGTGTTTATTTTACCAGGTAAGGCCCACTGAGCTTTCTAGCTATTTTTCAGAAGTGACCTTGCCACAAATGGTAACTCAACGAAATGGCTTATCGCGTGGAAATTTATAGCAGCCAAATGCTCTGAGTGCGTGATGTTTCTAAATGTGGAGGAGAAATTTGGAGGACGCGGAGAAAAATCCACGCGACCACGGGAAGAACATGCAAACTCCAAATATACAACAGCAGGCGTCAGGTTCGAGATCGAACCCACGACCTCCTGTATACCAGGCGAGATAGTTAACATCACACCGCCACCATCACAGCACATAAGTTTCAGATTCGCATGTTCACGCAATTGACAAAACACATCACCTTGGTGTGGTTGGCCTAATTTAATACAAATGGTGATAATAATTTCTTGAGTTCATGTAGAACCTTTCACCCGAAGGTCCCAAAGTGTTTAACATTGGCGAAGGCATCATCATCATCAACAACAACAATAAAAATTAAATACAAAGAGCAACTATTTATAATAAGAATAAGAAGAATTCCCTGAACAAGAAGTTTGAATTATATACCCAGGAAAGCCTCATTGAGTGTTCATATTTTTCGTCAAGGATCCTGCATTGAGACATTTTTGCCATTACCATTAACGAGTGTTTGGCTTTTGGCAGCAAACTCACGACTCTGTCTAGATAGATTGGGCGAAATACATTGCTAAAGTGCAATCTGGTCATTTTTCAGCACAAGTGCACAATAACAATCATGAAGACCCGTTCTGTAGTGCCGGAACTTGGCGAGCCATTACAAGGCCGATGAATACCTGGCAAGTCAATGTGGTCACCTGTCCATGTAATTTAACTACCCAATTTCAAACCCTCCTTAACTGCTGAGGTCTGATGATATCTGCCACATGTGGGGTGTGGTTTTTTTTTCTGTTCACCAGACATTTTTCTGGTGGTGGTGGAGACAGCTGCACTTTATTTTTTGGCAAAAAAAATTATATTCCGGAGCGTACTCGCCAACGCATAGCTTGTGCCCCGTGAAGTCGCTTGCCCTACTTGCATTTGTCTCTCCGCACAATGGACTCGACGAACACAACATTCATAACAGTTGGAGCTATGACAGTTTGCATTAAAATAAGACGAAGTTGCCGTGTAAACATGTGCACTGGCGCGCCTCACACATTGGGCAGCTATTGCGTTTTTATTTTTTTGTTATTTACGTTCACGGGTGTGCGTCTATAGATATATATATTACTTGAAAAAGACCAGGACTGGGTTTCAATCTGAGTAATGGATTGTGTAGCTGCTGTTGCCCCTGCATTGGGTGATGGCTGGGTTTTGAGATGCGCTGCCGACTGACTGACGATTGACTGCCGCGCTTGCCTGCGGGTAATTCTTTGCGATGTCAACTCTGCTTATTGTGATGCCGTTTTGAACCCCCGGCGCTGTGATACGCGGCGCGCTGCAGTGCAGACAGTGTTCTCTTGGTAGCCTCGGCGTTTAACCTGCAGTTGCACGTGAGAGTGGCCGTCTCTGTACAATGTGCTTTAGAAAGTTCGTAGCCTCACCGTGTGTGATAGTCAACACTGAGGATGAATTTTGATGTAAAAAAAATAATGATGTGTCTGTAGTAAAACAAGGATTCCCTTTACAGCCTGAACAGACTGTTGGGGCAAGTGCTGTTAGCGAGCACCTACGAAGGCCGGCACAGCACGCGAGGGGGTGGGTGGCCAGCACCATGCCCGGCTGCCTTTGTCTCCTAAGTGGCGATTTTTTACACACAGCAGCAGCTACTCATTTGAGGCTGAGTCGACCTTGAGGAGACCCAAGACCGGTTCAGATAATCGTCACTGGTGTTGGCCGTGATCGGGAATTGCACTCGGGTCGCCGGGTTCGTAGCAATTGAGAAGTTCCGCCTGGCAACTTTCACCAGAATAAATTGGCAATCGTAGCCCCCCCGGTGCTTGTTGGCAAATTCAAATGAGCGAACGAAAAAAAGCGAGACAGCGGTATATAACATTATTGGGCACTGGGCTGAGACACAAAAGTGATTAGGGGTGGCTTTTGTAATTGCAGATGACATGTGCGTTAATTATTCTATTAAAGTTGAAGGAAAGCTTAATTTTCACGAGCGGCCGTTGCTGGGCTGTCGCCTGACCCCTTCTGACCTGCCATTTGTGATGCCTTTGGATGACTGTGAAGAAAAGTAAAGATGGCTTGGGCAGGACCAATGGCAGAGCCAGGATTTTCAGGCAGGGGGGGCAACCCCTCCAGCAATGAAAAATGATGTGAGTTGTTAGTAACGACCTTGCCTGGTATACAGGAGGTCGTGGGTTCGATCCCGACCCTGACGCCTGTTGGGAGTTTGCATGCGCTCCCCGTGGTCGTGTGGATTTTTCACGCGGGTCCTCCGTCTTTTTAAATCCTTTATATTAAGTTCACTTGCTTGCTTGCTTGCGCGCTTACGACCGTGCAAATCTTTCGGTCGTTTTTTAACCCACTTCCCGTGATCCAATCGAGCTGACATTTTGCACACAGACTCGTTGTGCGTGACAATTTATTTTCGTGACATTTTTGTTTCTAAATTTTACACTTATTAGGATTTTTTTTTTATATTTAATTACCAATTGCTTAATGGTGGCAGGCAATCATCTGACCCATAGGTGGCAGCCATCTCAAGCCAGAGGACGAGAGGACTCTAGCCGCCACGCATATAAAGGATTTATAGTGAAAAACTTTGTTTTTACGGGTAAATTTTTTTCCCCTCCACATTGAGAAACAACGTGCGTTTAGATTAATTTGGCTGCTATAAACGTCCACGTGATAAGTCACTTCGCGACTTCGTGACTTCTCACGTGGCCGATCATTTGTGGCCAGGTCGCTTCTGGCAAAGTGCTACGTCGCTCAGTGGTGCCTTAACTGATAAAATAAGAATAGTTTTGTCTAGAGGGATTATGATGGCTGGTGGATAAGACTGCTATCGGAGTGGTAGCCAAAGGAGGGCATGCACCCCACAGGAAGTCCACTGGGGAGATGGAGTGATGAAATCAGCTCATGTGCACGTGTAGGTGGATTACTACATTGCAGTGATGTGAGAGATAGTGACACCCTGGGAGGACCTTCCTCCAGCAGTCGATTGATCATGGCTGATGACGATACCTTCGAAAAAGCTATATAATGAGAGATATTGACATTTTTGGGCAATACCTTGATAAAAATAAAATGAACATTACAATTAATTAAATAAAACGTTGCAATTAATTTTATTTCACATCCGAGTTTATAATGGACTACAGTCAAGGTCGCGTTTGTAAGTCGATGTTAAAAACAGTCTTATTTTTTATTGCACGTTCACACGGAGTAATTTAGCCACTTCGAAATTTAAACATCTGCCACTGTTGTTGAAGCACACTTTGGATGAGTTGCCCCTTAGGTCGCTCATACGCCAAAAGGTGTCATCAGCTGGGTTGTTGCAAGGCGGGCACATCTCTACGTTTCAATAGTTAAGTCTCGGTCACCGTCACCGTCGGCTGGAAGTGGAGCCATCCTTGAGAAGCTATAATCAGGATCGTCTCTCATGGGGAGAAGGCGGAGGGTCAGACCAAGCGGTTCCCAAAACTTTCCCAACTCACAGCCCATCTGAGTAGCCGGATCGTTTTCTGGGACCCGTGCCCAGTGACACGGTGCGTGAAAAACATCGGTGATCGCCAGGAGGAGGAGGAGCAAGTACCGTGCAACAAATCTTACAACATCGTGGAAGTCTCGTTCGCAAACAAAGGTGCGCCATCAGATGAGCCTACCTCTGTGTGAAGGCCCACAGGGGTGATGGTGTTACAGAGTGTGCAGCTCAAGTTGTTAAGGCGTTACGGCCTCAACAACCTGAGCATGTGTTTTACCGCTTTACGATAGAGACGACCGACAGACATAAAACGAGTGCGGTGCTTTGGCGAACGTTTCGGTCACGGCAAGCTTCACACGCTCTTTCACTGTGCTTTTCGTTCTGCGAGCCGCCTCGACAACCGTAGTTTGGGACCCCGCTGGGTTAGATGATCAGATGTTGGAAGTGAAGAAGTGCTGAGCCTGGCCCAGCACTTGGATAAGTGACCACCGGAGCATGCCGAGTATTGCAGGCGCAGCAATGCGAGTGGGCCAGGGGATGGCAGTACTCGGTGTGATCTCCTCGTATGAGAGTGGGTTACCGAGATTTAGGCACCGGTTATTTTCTCCCACGATGGTGGCGACATGTGATCTTCCTCGCCAGGTATACAGGAAGTCGTGGGTTCCATCCAGACCATGACGATGCCTGTATATTGGGAGTTTATGTGTGTCTCTCTCCCTGTGGTCACGTCAATGTTTCTCCGCGTCCTCCGGTTTCTCCCCATTTAGAATCAACGTGCGTTTAGAGTATTTGGCTGATATAAATTACCACATTATCAGCCACTTCTTTGAGCTATCATTCGTGGCCAGGTTGCTTCTGAAAAAAACGCTATACAGCTCACTGGGCCTTACCTGGTAAAATAAAATGAGTTTAGTTTGTAGTTTCATGCTCGGGCCTCACTTTAGGCGGGATATGTCCCCGACATATGCCATTACTGCTAAGTGAACGGAGAGCTTTGATAATTACCCAATATAATGATAGTAATTGCAGTGTTGTTGTTGTGGTGGTGGTTAAATTATCTTTGTGTTTCTGCTCGTGTTTGCTGTTGCTCTGTTGAACTGTAACTGCAGTGTATTGTTGTGGCAATTATTTTCCACAGTGGGTTATGATTCTGGTCATTGTTGCCATGTTGAATTGTGGTTGCAGTAGTAATTGTTCGTGGTTGTGGTAATTGGTTTCATTGTGCGGTGAGCTGTGGATGTGGTGTTGCCGTGGTGGTTTGTACGATGTAGTTGGGACGAGAGCGGCTGTTGCCCCTCTGGTTAGCCCTGGTCCTGGGCATTGTTGCTGCTATGGGATTACTGTAGGTCAGGGGTGGGGAACCTTTTTTTTTGCCAAGGGCCATTTGGACATTTATAACATCATTCACGGGCCATACAAAATTATCAACTTAAAGATTAGACTGTTATATTTGGTCAAACATTTCATTAACTCACCCCTAATGTGATGGCTGGAACTGCCAATTGATTTCGCGAGCCTTAAACGGCCCGCGGGCCGGACGTTCCCCACCCCTGCTTGAGTGTAGGTGGATGATTGTTGTTATCGCGGTTGTGGTAATTGTCGCCGTGCTTGTGGGTTGCCGTGGTGGTTGTTAGAGGGGTAATTGTTAGTGCGCAACGCGTGGAGCCAATTAGATCTTCGTTTACAGCGGGATGACCAGAGCCGGTGCTAGGGTACACGGCGAATCGTGGGCGACTGCCCCGGGCCCCGCGTTTTGGGGGGCCCCCCGCGCTTCGACGTCACGGCGTCATCAGATGTAATACTTCCGGTTTTAGTGTGAAGGCGTTGAGAGGCCCACACGGTGTGGGATTTGCCCTGGGACCCGCGCCCCTCACCCCCTCCCCCCTCTCTATGATTAGCCCTGGGAATGGCTTTTACTATTTTTACTTGATTCGTATTCCGCAGTTAATTACCTGAGAGGAAAGCATCAATAATTGACGAGCCCTATTGACGTCGTGAGACAATGAGACGAAATAATTAGAGAAAGGCACAGTGAACGGATGACTTTTGAATTTTTTTTTTATTTGGAGTGAATAACAACGGTGAGAAAATTATTGCACGATTAATGTTCAATTGGAACTTTTCCAGTGCCCCTATTGCATTCGCTCTCAGATGTAAATTTACTTCTCGTAAAGAAAATTAAAAATAGAAAACAAAATATGCGCTACAATAGCTTGTCTGCCCTGGCTATTGCAGTAGTCAATTTACCAGTTTGCCAGGTCCACTGCAAATGGCGCATAACAGTTGATATTTGCATTGTGGCGAGGGCATTGTGGTCAATAAATAAGCACCCCGTGAAATTATGAACGCAGTGGCTCAGTGGAGCAGATCTGGTTTCCAGGCATCTTGCTTTGAATGATGTCGCTAAATCTCTCCACGCAGCATCCACGCGCCCGCCGATTTGCCTTGCAGCGTGCGTGCAAGGATAGGAGCCGTGAACTGCCTACGAGAAGGGGGAACGTCTCCAGGAAGCGTGCAGGGAGTCACACCACTCATTATTGAGTGGCGTTTGCTTGAAAAAATGTTGCAATAAAGGAGGCAAATTTTCCTATATGGATAGGCCTGGCGGAGGTGTAAATGATGTTGCATTGTGTGTATGGGGCATCTGCTCCCACTTAAAACTGCACTTTGATGATGACCCACAGCATTACTGGGCAGACAGCTGTAATTTACTGCACCGGTTGGAGGGCACTCTGTGTGCGGCTACTTGGATGTTTGACAACAACAATAAACTCGGGAAAGACGTCTACCCAGCTCTTTGTGGCTCCCCGACCACAGGGCTCTCCCGGAAGCCACCAGCAGACAGGCAGGGAGCTCCCAGTTGAGCCTCCAGCCGGTTAATTGGCACACAGGCCACAGCCTTTGCGCCGGGCGGACGCCACGGCCGTTAACACCGGAGCCCTGAACTGGATCCGACCTTGGGGCAGACCACGATTGACGGCGTGGCGGCGCGCTCAGGATGGGGGGGGGGGGGGCGCCTGGCGGCATCTCCTGGAGGAACCGCTACGCTCCGGCCAGGGGCAAGCAACCGATGATGAGGCCACAGGCACAGCGATGTCTCCACGGGTAACCCGTGGGCCACGGAGAAGCCGGGTTTGGTGGCGTGCGACTGTTCCCCAGCAATTATGGAGGCAACAGTTGATGGTTCACGCGCATTTGTGGTACCCCCGCAAACCCACCGGGAGATGCCAGTGCAGCAAGTGGGTTTGTAAACCCATCTGTGCGGACTTTTGAACATCACCGACTCGTACGTGTGGGATTCATCCCTGTACTGTCCTCTGAAATTCCACGCACACAGAATGCTCAAATGGAATTGGCCAAACATCCTAATGCGGAACCCCTTCATTCATTTAAAGAGTCTTGAGACTCGGATAAAAAAAAAGCCCCAATAATATTGTATCGTGCCAATTTGCTAAGAATCCTGCAAACCCGAGTTCCATTCCCAGCCACGGCTAACATCAGTGGCGAATGATCATCTGAACTGGTGCCGGTCCCCCTCCCCCCCCCCCCCACGAACTTCAAACAGCTGCCATAACTGGCACCGCAGAGCGGAGGGCATTCATCCAGCGGTGGATTGACAAAGGGCTGTATGTGATTATTTCCTACCCGTTTTGCAGCTCGGTGAGTCTACGTAATGCTGTGGAAAAGCCACACCTGAGACAGATTCGTGCTTAGCATTCGTTCTTTTGTTTTTCTTTCGCAGTGAGGTTTTAATTGCGTGAGAAAAGCAGCGTCCAAGCGGCGGCTCGGGTAGCGGTCACGGCGGCGAGTAGCGGCGCGCGCCGCGCAGCTCACGGTCAGCGAGGGCCGTCGGTGCTTCTCGCAGCTCGATCAAGCCGCTCAAAAGTTTACGCGGGCCCGCTCCCTCCGCCGAGACGCACGCCCAAGTTGTTGCGTTCCCATTAAACGCGCACACAGGCGAGGAGACGGACGGCAGCACCTAATTAGTAGGCACGTAACGATGCATTGATTTTTAAATTAATATCCGCTCTCTCATGCGTCATGCCATACGCGTGAGAAACGTGTCTTTCCGATCCCGATATGTTGTACCTGCTGGATTCACATGACCCCAGGCATGTTACGTTAATTCAAGGCCGTAATTATAATATATATTGGGGGGGATTAATCCCCCCCAATATTCAAATATGTTCAAAATGTCCCCCCCAATATATTGCTGTAAACAATATAAACAAAATATATAATTCCATGCTTTGGATTTTTATATAAAAACAACAATTTGCTAAACCTTGGCCACAATATTTGGACTTGTCTTCATATAACAATGCATAGATTTATGTTTATATTACATACAATGAAACAAGAAAAGGTAAAAATGAAAAAGACAGAGCAATGTAATACAATACACTATTAGACATTATTGTAAAAAAGTTATAAAAAGTCCATCCCATGTGTTAGTGAATTTTTAAATATTTTAGGCAGGAAATTTGTTTTCAAATTTTGATTTTTTTTCTGGGGTGGGGGGGGGGGGACCCTAGACCCCCTGGAAGATTTGGTCCCCCCCAATGTTAACTCCATGGCTACGGCCTTGCATTAATCAGTTTTTTTTTAAATGTTATAGATTCTTGAACCAAGACTGCGACTCTTGATTCGTGTCGTCAAATCGCGAGGTGAGGTGGAACGTCCCGTTGCCTGCTAAATGGGTTCTCATTTAAGGCTGCATTGACCCCCACTGGAAGCCCACACTGTGTGTACTTTTAATTCGATTCATGTTCGACGCGTCATCTCGAGGTTGCTTGCTTCAGGCCGAGTTGACCTCCGAGAGTCCCTGTCACGAGCACAGAAGCTGATTGCGGAAAGCAGGGCAAGCTGGCACGGAATACCATTCTTCCCACCAAAACGTCGCCGCCACCTTGTCTACCATCGATGACCGTGAGCCCACCCTTCAGACCGTGGTCTGAAATGGTGACGCGGCTACGAACGTTGGCAAACACAAATATCGTTGAGGACCCGACCGTGGATAGTGCCGCGATTCTCTCTCTCGCCACGGCTGTGGAGCCCACGCTGACCCCGCGCTCGAACGCAGCACAGGAGATGAGGCGTACCGCGTTGTTCCAGAAATGGAAAATCAAAGATTCACCAATCTGGAAATTGTGGTAAAGCCCAAACCATCAAACGCATCACCGACGAGTTACGCCATCCATGCACACCGTGGCGGTTTCGCTGAAATTCATTCAGCGTCTACTGCCGCCTTGGATTGTTTGAAGGGTCTTAACATTCAACTGTGACATCGTCTCTACAAACTGTTACTTACATGCCATATGAAAGAAGAAGACGCCTTTAAATGTCATCTTCTGTTCACAGTGATTGGATACAGTTGGGTTGTAACGCACTGCAATCACTATTTGGTAATGTTATTGGTAAATTTTTGCACTTTCTGGACGTGTATATTATCTCCCTGCGCTTGTATGAAAGGCTCCATAGAGCGATTATTGGCCGAGAATGCGTTGCTCCAGATTGTCTCTCGCTCGTGTCCGCTGTTGTTAGCTTCGCTGGAAATCGATAACAAAAAGAGTGAAGTGTTGGATAATCGAGCGGCTTCGGGTAAAAGTGGGTCATTTAATTTGTTCCACAACAAAATGGACACCATGCAGAGCATTGAGCGAGCGATACATTAGTATTTTTAAGCGTTTAAACCGGTGCACGGCAGATGTCTTTTTTTGAGTGCCACACTGCTCCTTCATGATTCATTCACCTTGCGACCCGATCTCTCGTACCTTCACTCGGCAACAATCGTCCTGCACGCTCTCACTCTCTCATTCACCCGTTTATTCACTCTTGCACTCATTCACCCCTCGTTCTTTGCTGTTGCTTTACTTTCTTCGTACCCACATCTATTCTCACCATAATAAAAAACAAATATTCTAGGTAAAAAATTATTAAATGCTGCAGCATAACAAAGGATGGCTTAACTTAGCTTTCTTATCTACTTCCGCCCCTGCATCACAAAGCTTCAGTTTGAACTCCATGCGTTACCTCCCAGCCCACACCCCGCCCCCCCACACTCACCATGCCCCCCCTCCTTCCCCCACAACTATATAATTCCTCGTCACAGCCATCTCTTAGACACACTTAAGCGGTTGTGCTTTCGCTGCGTTGTCCCCACCTGAAGATGGACGCTTGTGTTGCGCCCGAAACGTCGTAATTTAATTGAGTTGTTTTCATTTATTATTTTTTTACCTACGTGACTTTACCGAAAAAAAACAAAGAGTATGAATCCTTGCAGTCACGAAAACTTCAAATCTAGAATAAATATTCTACTCATTCAATCCCGAATGGCCTTCCCTTTTACGTTTTCTACGTCTCACGTTCTGTGGGTAACCATCAAATTGGAAACGTTTGCTTGCATGGCAAACAAATATGAAGCAATTAAGCCTTAAAAAAAAAAATTGTCACGACTTTGCACGGAGGTGTTTTGCTAATTTTCACATGAATCAGAATTAGGCTGTCGTGTTAGTGTCCTTAATTGCTAATTAAAGAGACCTCGCATGAAATGTTGTGACTAAGTTGCGCGGTCGGTACACCAACACGCGGAACGCCACCGACTCCCCCCCCCTCTCCCTGGCACCAGAGTCACGTCGCGAGATTGATACATTCACAGCTTCATTCGTTTATCTTCGTCAAAACATCACATTCAGCGCGGTTGTCGTACGTTAAGAGTGCTTGGTGACACGAGTTTGTGCATCTGCGTTTATGTCTGTGCGTGTGTGTGTGCGTGTGCATGTGGCGAGCGGCAGTGCAGCGGTTAGCGCTACGCTGCGCGACAAACCCCTGCGACCCGAGTTCAAATCCCGCTCATGGTCAACCACCAGTGACGATTATTGAACCGGTCCTGGGCCTCCCCTAGGTCGACTCAGCCTCAAATGAGTACCTGGTGCAGTGTGTAAACATCGCCACTGGGGAGACAAACGTGGCCGGGCGTGGTGCTGGCCACCCACCCCCTCGTGTGCGGTGCTGGCCTTCATAAGTGCTCGCTAACAGCACTTGCCCCTACAGTCTACGAAGTCTATACAGAGGATCTTTGTCTTTGTTTTGTTGTGTGTCTGTATGTATACGCGGAGTGGCAGCGTAGTGGTCAGCGCACTGCGCTACGAACCCGGCGACCTGCGTTCCAATTCTTGCTCACGGCCACTATCAGTGGCAAATACCTGAACCGCTCCTGTGCCTTCCCTAGTTCAACTCAGCCTTAAATTAGTACCCGATGCCATGTGTAAAAACCATCGCCACTGGGGAGACAAAGGCGGCCGGGCGGGGTTGTTGGCAACCCCCCCCCCCCCCTCGCGTGCCACGTTTGCCTTTACAGGCGCTCGCTAACAGCACTTCCCCCAATAGTCAATTGAGGCTATGGGGGGGTCATTGTCTCTGTGTCCGCATGTGTACGTGTAATACGGTAGTTCTCTGACCCCTGGTATGAATTACTCGTGAACACGAGCGGCGATAGCGATAACAACTGATGCAGACTTGCATTGCAGCGGAGGTTGCGGATCTCGCCGGTCAAAGAGCACGGTCATTAGGGCGCACGTTGAGATCCCGGTGCGAGATCGACGCAATCATCACTTTGGGTTCGACGAATTGAATTGCGAAGTGACCAGGAAACCCGCGAAGTGGGGCTTGCAGCGATTCACTCCTGCAGACAAAAAAAAAATTCAACCAATCATCGCAATCTCGGGTTCGCAAAATCGATCCAATTATCGCAACGGCGGATTTTGCGCTTGTTTGTTTGTTTCGGTCTCGTTTGTAGTGTTGTTTGCTCCGTTGTTCCACAAATAATTTGCATGAATTACAAACAATCGGTGCAGATGTACGATTTGATCCAAGTAGAACGAGCCGAAGCATCGATTTCACTTGGTGGATCGATTAATCATGACAGGTCGATTGTGAAGACACTTGTTCAAACCTTGGGGTATGTGTGATGTCCACTACTACACTGGGACCATCAGTGGAGGTGAGCTCTGCCTCATTCATGCGAGGAGACACCTCGACTTGAATTACAGGCAGAGCTGTTCACGTTGAGGCCGTGTCACGTTGAGATTGTGTCACGTTGAGATCGTGTCACATTGAGATTGTGTCATGTTGAGGCCGTGTCACGTTGAGAACGCATCACGTTGAGATTGTGTCACGTTGAGATTGTGTCACATTGAGATTGTGTCACGTTGAGGCCGTGTCACGTTGAGAACGCATCACGTTGAGATTGTGTCATGTTGAGATTGTGTCACATTGAGATTGTGTCACGTTGAGGCCGTGTCACGTTGAGAACGCATCGCGTTGAGATTGTGTCACGTTGAGATTGTGTCACATTGAGATTGTGTCACGTTGAGATTGTGTCACGTTGAGGCCGTGTCACGTTGAGATTGTGTCACGTTGAGGCCGTGTCACCCAGGATCCGCGTCGCGTCGAGCCCGCGTCTCACACACCTTCACCGCGCCCTTCCCCACAGTTCAAGCGCCACGGCGAGTGGTGGACGTGGATCAACTACACGCGCTTCCAGGAGCTGGCGCGCGCGCACGCCGAGAGCGGGGGCGCCGCCTCCTTCACGGCGGACGACTACGCGGCGCGCACCCCGCGCTGGGCCCTCTTCGGCTCCAGGGAGCGGGGCTTCGACCCGGCCGACACGCGATTCCTCCGCAAGAACCGCCCCAAGGACATCTCCGGCTGCTGAGCTCGGGGAGGGAGGGGAGCGGCGTGGGCTGCCACCCACCCCCCCCTTGTCCCCCACCCCCCACCGTGGGGTCTCCAACTCTGGGTGGGCAAGCACCCCCACGTGGTTCTTGAGGGGGTTGACCGTGGGGGGAGGGGGGGGGGATCGGGACGAGTTGAGCGAGGAGAGGTTCCGAAAGTGAGGAGGTTCCCGAGTGACCTTCACGGAAGTGACGCCGTCCTGGGTGTCGGGGAGTTACACTGCCAAGTCTTAGCCTCTTCGTTCGTTTTTATCTTTCTGCTCATGGTGATTTGAATGGTTTGTTACATTGTTGTTGTTTTTTTTTAAATGGTCATAATTTTGTAATGCAGTATGTGTTAGTGCAAGGATATACTCTTAAATTGATTGAAGGGTTTCCCAAATCAACAACTACACGCAGCCGTACCACAGACACACTCAATCCCACTCAGCTACCTACAGACCCGCTTTACTACCGACACTTAAACAACCCACAGACTCACTCAACTACCCACAGACCGACTTGAGGACCATATATAAACCAACTCATCTAACCAGTCATCTACTGACCCACCAATCCAATCATTGTCTCGCCTAAACACCCAACCATCTACCTTTGCACCCAGCCACTTACCTCGCTATTTACAAGGGTCAGTCAAGTGTTGCGAATTTGTTACAAAAATACGGTCATATTAATACAACATTAAGGCTGTTTTTGTGCTGCATATAAATTGTTTTCTTTTTTACGACAAAGCGCCGAAATTGTTACCGTGAGCAAATGCTGTGAGACCGCACACTTTCGTCGTTCAATCCTCAAATGTTATTGTCCATCGCTCAAGTACACGACACATAACTCCCAACAGGAGAGCCTAATGCAGAAAATGTTTTCGTTAAAATATATATATCACATGTGGCGCTGACGGCATGCATCCAAGTTCTTCTCCATCGGTGTAAGTGGGCTGTGCCTGGGCAGCTGTCCAGCGCAAGGATTGGGAAGGGCATCGCGAGCTGGGGGAGTGTAGTGGTGATGGTGATGGAGGAGGTGCGGTTTGACCGATTGCAGAGCAAGCGACACCGGGTGGTGTGGTGGTGGTGGGGGGTCCAGGATGTGGTGGTGGGGAGGAGTACCTCTCTCCGAACATTTCCTGGCTTCATACAATATCTGCTCGGCATGGGGAGAGAGAGGTTGGAGGAGGAGGAGGGGGAGGGGGTTGTTGGTTTGTCAGACAGCCGCAGAGCAAAGATCGCACTCCGACATCCCTTGCACGCCATTCTCCCCTTCCCTCCACCCCCTGCCACCTCCACAAACAAAGACAAAGACCCCCCCCCCGTGTAGCCTTAACAGACTGTTGGGGCAAGTGCTGTTAGCGAGCAGCACTTATGAAGGCCACCACACCCCACCACACCCCACCAAGACCCCACACCACCCCACCACACCCCACCAAGACCCCACACCACCCCACCCAACCACACCACCCCACCATATCACACCACCCCACCACATCCCACTAAGACCCCACACCACCCCACCACATCACACCACCCCACCACCCCACCACATCACACCACCCCACCACACCACACCACCCCACACCACCCCATCCCACCCCACCACATCACACCACCCCACCCCACCACACCACCCCACCACACCCCACCAAGACCCCACACCACATCCCACCACCCCACCACATCCCACCACCCCACCACGCCACAAACCACGCGGGGCTCCCGCCGCACAAAACGGCACAGAAGCCGGCAAACGTGAACTTTCAATGACATTGGTGTTTTTTAAATATATTTTTTATATATCTATATACTTTGTAACTTCTACTTCAAGATAGGGCTGAGCGATTTGGGGAAAATATCAAATTGAGATTTTTCTGATATATTGCGATTTGATTTTCGATTTCTTTTTTAAGTCAAGCTTCAGTTCAATATTCACCGTGTAATAGATTTAAAACACGTGATGGAGCATTACCACGTGATACCATCAAAATATGAACTGCTCTATACTGTATATTCTAATGCAAGGATGAGAACTTAAAATATATGAATTGCTTCCAAAATGCATTCATTAAAATGTTTTAATTGAAATAGAACAATCAAACATAGAATAATCATTAAGTGAAATAAAGTCGTAATAAAAAAATTCAAATAAAGTAATAGGACTTTTCAAATCGCAGCCTTTGCGATTTGCTAATCGCGTTCTTTCAAAATTTCGATTTGAAATCCATTAATCGTTCAGCCCGACTTCAAGGGCAAAAAATAACGCGCGCCGAAAGATTCCCAGAATATAAATGTGAGTCAAAGGTCACCGGTGTTGGTGCCGATACAAATCGTGGCCAGGTTGGGTTTGTCTGTTGTTTTTAATCCTTTTTTAAAATAATTTTTTAACCTCTCAAATTAAATAATATTGTTTCCTCTTGGGTAGAATAAGGTCGCTCGAATGTGTATGGTGGTGATTTTTTCCCCCTTTGTTTTTGGTCGGCGTTAGAAGCGACCGCCGCGCACGTTGATGAACGCGCCCCGAGGCTTTTGCACGCACTGCGCTACTCACTGCGCGTGCCGGTCTCTCTCGTGCGTGTGTTTGTGCAAACGCTGAAGCAAGATGTTGCCACGGCGTTTGATTCTAACCCGGTGAAGAAATAAAAAAAACACAATTTCTCAAGCTTGCTTTCTCTGTGTTACACTGAAGAATTTGTGTTGAATGGCTCACATTTATAAGCTATCTATCGAGACGTTCTTGCCAACCTTAGCCGCCATTCACGACCTGAACTCGTACGCTACTGAGACAAAGACAAAGATCCCCCATATAGCCTGTAACAGACTGTTGGGGCAAGTGCTGTTAGCGACTAGTGGTTACAGCACCACACTCGGCCGCCTTTGTCTCCCCATTGGCGATGATTTGTTTAGACACTGCGCCAGCTTCTCATTTGAGGCTGAGTCGACCTAGAGGAGGCCCAGCGCCGGTCCAGATAAAATCGTCACCGGTGTTGGCCACGAGCGAGATTCGAATTTGGGTCGCTGGGTTTGTAGCGCAGCGCTAACCCACTCCACAACCGCTTCTCAACTATGAGGGCCCTCCCAACTAGGCCTCGGCAAGGTAAGGTAATTGTACCCTTTTTACCGGGTAAAAGGGTAAGGGTAAAGGTGTCGACATGCCAAGGGGTAAGGGTAAAGGGTAGGGTAAAAGGTAGGCTCGTTGCTTTTTACCTTACCTGCTAAAGGGTAAAAGGTAGGCTATAGTGATCGTATTGTGGTAAGGTAAAAGGTAGGGTAAAGGTAGACTCGTTGTTTTTACACTTTTACCTTACCTTGCCGAGGCCTACTCCCAACACACACCAAAGTGCATTTTTGCCGAGGAGTCGAGACGGCAACATCTTGTCCGGGCACAAAGGACACGTGCAGCCGCGTTTCATCCGCATAGCGGTGAAAACAATTTCAATCCATTCCGCCTGTCCACGAAAAGTGGAATAATTTGCAGCCTGGTTGGATGTGTGTGTGAAAGTGTGACGGGCGAGAAGGTGGACACGAGACCCGCAAAGCCTTTTATATCGTATGTTAAAACAAAAACAACCCATAAACAACATCTATCAAGATATCAAGCGCTCCGTGAGACAATTTTACATAAAGCCTCTTATCTCGACGAGCCATCGCATCAATGCTCCCGTTTTTGTTGTTGTTTGTCGCACGCTCCCGCTGGAAGCCGCTCTGCGTTCGTCCACGCAGATTCCCCTTGGGGCGGAGGGGGGAGTTCGAGCTTCAATTCCCGGGGGGCACCGTCACTGTGCGTCTGTCCTCCCGTGGCGACGACGCCGCCGCTGCCCCGTGACACTGGCACGAGTTCCGATTGAAAGCTTTCGTGACTGCAGGGATTCATCTTCTTGGTTCTTTCGGTAAAGTCACGTAGAAGGGAAATAATAAAATAATAAAAATAAAACATAAAATATTAAATTTCGATTTAAAGCTTTCGTGACTGCAGGGATTCATCTTCTTGGTTCTTTCGGTAAAGTCACGTAGAAGGGAAATAATAAAATAATAAAAATAAAACATAAA
>CM025624.2:2662649-2684382 GCA_014621495.2 Entosphenus tridentatus | reverse complement strand
CAGCTGCACAGATTTCATTCCTGGGCAGCTGCACAGATTTCATTCCTTTGCAGCCGCACATGTTTAATTCCTGGCCAGCTGCACAGATTTTATTCATGGGACTGAAAAATCTCAAGCAGAGTTGGTTGACAACGTGAGATGACGAGCTAGCGCGATTTATGAAATAGCCAAAGTTCTTGAAAATGACAAGAGAGAAGAGGAAAAATGATCAGCACAAATCTGCCAAGTAAAATAATGTAGCGGCCATCGCGTCAATGGTTCTTGTGAATGTGTGGTGCCTTCCTCAGGTGATGGCCAGGTGAACTTTGAGGAGTTCATGACCCTGCTGGGCCCCAAGCTCACGGCAGCTGACAATCCAGACGGATTCCTGAGCAGTGAGTTTGACACCATCTTCTGGAAGGTAGGGCCTCAACTTCAGCCTGTTCAACCAGAGTTATGGTTAACCAGGACTCGCATCTCTGAATCACGTAGAGGTGGGAACATTAGTTGAGCCTTGGCCCTCGAAAGATGGGAAACATTTGCCAACATTACGGCTTATACCATTTGTAGCACCAGATCCGTTTTATACAGCGAAACTTGACTGTAGTTTGTTAAATCTTTAGTTTTAGAAATGTACTTAAAATGTAGCTATGTCTAATACAATTTATCATTATAATCAAGATTTAAAGCTATTATGATTACATCGATATATATATGCTATAGAAAAATATATATTAAAAGTAAGTATTCTAAATCCAATGCAGAATATTGTTCAAAGGCACATTTTAAGAAATTGCATTCTCGCTTGAAATGATTGGGGAAAAAGGCACCGTTCTTCAGTTGATAGCTAAAATAAATAAATATTGTGTCACAGTGACCCCTTTTGCACGCGACCTTCCAGATAATCCGGCATCAAGCGGACGACCACGAAGACGTTTCTGAAATCGCCCGCAAATTGCACGAGAGCCCTTTTTTTCTTTCTAATCCACAAATCTTCGGTCTGTCGTGAAAGCCCCCTCGTCCCACTGCAAAGGTCAAGCGAAGGCTCGACGCAACTGGCTGTCACTTTACCAGCAGGGCAGTCGCCGTGTCTCTGTGCAGGCGGCATGCTGAGCACAAAATTTTGCCAGACAGGGCAGAAGTCACAGTAAACGTATACACGAAAAACGTGGACTTTGTAAATGCGTCGGGCACAGTTTTTCCTGCTAATGTTCCGTATTGTGCACGTGTATGCCATGCTGTGATGAAGACACACACACGCAGCATGAAATTTCGGTGCGATTTGTATATTTAAATTGGGAGATTGAAAAGTCTGAATGGAAGAACGCACGTGACACTTGGGAGCGCGTCTGGGTATGATTTATAGAGATGCACCAGATCGCTCTGTCCAACTTGGCAGAATGTCACTGCTGTTGTTACATCTTGTGGTAGATGTTATTTACTTTGAAGAGCCACGGTTTAGCTGTCTGAGTAAAACGTTGTGTCTCTCTCAACGTGCAATCAAACTGCTTGGCTTCAATTACACAAAATAGTATCGCAATAACATTTTTATACGACATGATGGTTAAATTGTTACATTTCTTAAACGTAATATACACTTAAGTACACACGGTCCATTATTTATATATGATGGCATGAACTTAACTTGCCATTAGGTGGTGATTTAAATTAAGTGGTTGATCTCGCATGCCACTGCTGGGAAAGTGTGTGTTACTGTAAACACCGGTGACTGCTCAGAACATGTAGGGCAGTGGTTCTTAACCACTACTGCAGCTTTGCACACCTTTAGTTCTCAATCTTAGAAAAATGTACAATGTTAATAAATGCATAGTGTTTGATGAAATAAAGTAGTTGTACTTACGTGCCCGTGCTTAATTTGCGTTTTCAATTATTTACCTTCTAAACAAATCTGGCCGTGTCTCGCACCTCCAGAAAGGGCACCCTAGGGGTTGCATGCACCGCAGGTGAAGAACCGCTGGTGTAGGGCAACGTGCGATCTCCTTTACGCTGCAAATCACAGACTTAGTGTACAGACGGAGGACTTCCTTTGCGCACATCACAGAGTTATATATCCCAGAGACAGACACATCTCCCGGCAGTAAGAAAAAAAACACAAGATACAATGCAATGTACGGCTTTCCGATGTATTGTCGGGTTTGTACCGCTTGTTCTGTTGTCATAATGCTCGGCGTTTTCACTCCAAGAGCCGACAAGCTTCCATAGAAACTGGATGCAGCACAGCTGCAAAGGCCTGTGTAATAGTAAAGCAGTGTATGGTGTCTCTCTCGATACTTGGTGATATTGTGTTTGGTCATAGAATAAGACAGACGCTGCCACGTGGTGCAGCAACTAAAGCTGGCCTTTTGCAGAAAATCTGACACTGGTACATATAAACACTTTCACCTCTTATAAAATGCATTTCCCTGTCATGTATCTGCACAAAGCGTACATGTCATTTATCTCTTTACGTGTTGTGATTTTTTTTTAAAAGTTTATTTCATATTCAACTTATATCGTCTACACGTAAGATTTCTGAAGAAAAAAATAAATTTATTCGTAGGATAATACTGCTGAACAGCGATACGTGACCACTTGCCCAGCACATGCATGGTGACAAAAGCGAATACTGTTTACAAATGATGATTGTAATATAATTTTGGAAATTTGACATTGAGCGATTGCTAGAAATTGTTTTGACTCGGACCTACATTCATCGAAGTTAACTTGTTTCGAGGAACATTTAAGTACCCGTACGTTTTGGTGAGAACAAAAAAATAATGATCTTGCATTCACAATTAACGAGTCTGTTTTCGCAGCTTCTTGTAATCCCGGCATGGTTTGCCAAGTCGGGCCGCATGTTGGCCATTCCTTCTCTGGATATTTAAACTATATTTCAACTATTTTAATTTTACCAGGCAAGGTCCACTGATATATATAGCTATTTTTCAGAAGCGACCTGGCCACCAATGATAGCTCAACAAAGTGCCTTATCATGTGGACATTTATAGAAACCAAATACTCTAAACGTGTTTATAAATGTGGAGGGAAAACTGGAGGATGGTGAAAACAATCCACGCGACCACGGAGAGAACATGCAAACTCCAAAAATGCAGGTGTCAGGATCGGGATCGAATGCATGACCTCCTGTATATCAGGCGAGGGAGTTAACATCTCCCCACCGCCACATAGACAACTGCTTACAGCCATATTCGGGAGCTGAATTGAGTATTCAACTTGAATTGATTATTCAACTTTTAAAGATGGTCGCGGCATTGTGTGGCAAGAACTTAGAGAGAGAGAGAAAAATAAATGCTCAACATGCAACTCACCCAGAAATCCACACTAAAACCTTCCAGCCCTTGAAATTGGGAAAGTCAGCATTTTACTGTGAAGAAAGTAGGACTGAAACATGCGCTTCGCTAAACATTGCCAAGATTGTTTGATTTAAAGCTTTCGTGACTGCATGATTCATATAAAACAATGTTTTTTATATAAATATTATTTTATTATTTCCCTTCTACGTGACTTTACCGAAAGAACCAAGAATAATCATTGCCAATATTGTTTGAAGACAAGACTCTTTTCCTCTGAAAAATTGCCAGAAGCTTCCTTCCCACCCAAAAATGCGAATCCGGGCCCTGCAAGTGTCACATTACGTGAGTCAGTGGCAGCCGCGTGTCAGTCATGTGATCCAGGGGGGGGGGGGGCAGCCCCACGTCAGTCACGTGACCTGCAGCTGCACTGAGAGTAGCTCTCGTCGTACCCTGTGCCTGTGTTCCAGTTCAACGTGCAGCAGATGACGCTGGAGGAGCTGAAGCAGGTGATCTTCAGCGCGTTCCGCGAGCAGGTGACGATGAAGGACATCGAGACAATCATCATGAACGAGGAGGGGAGCAACATGGAGAACTCGGAGAACTACTGTGCGCAGGTGGATGGTACGTTGGACGGAGGGGATCGTTATCATTTCATTCACTCGTCGGGTGATTACCTGTCGGTGGTGACAGCTCAAAAGAAAAAAAACCTGCCCTAATATTTTAAAAGACAGTTTGTAGTATCTGCATCATTGCATCAGACAGAGCAATTCTAATTTAGAACTGCGGCTAGAAGTGTATTATGACCATGTGTTAGAGATCGGCCCTGGAATATGACATCTACTTTTGAAGTCACTTCAACAAGCCGCTTTTATAATGCCCTCCCACACATTCTCATGCCCTGCATGTCAATCAACTAAAAGTCTCAAATTGCCTGAGCAAAAAAAAAACATGTATCGTGATGATTTTTTCGTGCATTCATTGGTGGTGACCTGGGCTGAGACCATGATGAACAGCTACGCTTAACCAATCACGGATGGCTCTGCTCATATTCAAACCCAGGCGGGATGTCAGCCAGAGTCTAACTTTGGCCCTTGAGCCACGTAATTACATTGCAGCTGCTCATTTTAATGCAGTGGACCTCATTGAGCTACTGAGACATGGATCCCCTTGATGATTTAACTTCAGGAGGGAACGCTTATTGAGCCGTCGGTAATACGAGCACTAGACATGGTAACAAGATGGGGCATGCCAACGTTTGGTTTTAACTGGTGAGATGTTTCGACTGCAGCAAAGGAGATTATCAGCCATCGTCAGTCGAAATGTCCCCAACATCATGGAGGAAGGGGGGAGGGTTAAGTCGGTGGAGAACCCATCAAGGGATGATGGTAGGAACAAAGTGGACAGTACATGTAAACATCCCAATTTCCAATCTGACTCAAGAAGCAGTGCATTCCAGATGCTGGTCAGCAGACAACATTCACACGACTCAGGTGTGGGGAGGTGTGACACAGGGGTGTGGAATGAGAGACAGAGTTTTTTGTATTTACCAGCCCATTGTGTGTGTGTGTGTGCGCGCACGCTTGTGGATATATGTGTGCGGCCGTGCGTGTCATCATCCAAGATGCAGGCATAGGAGATGAGACACGTCGTGCCATCCCGTTTTTTGGAAAAAAAATGAGATTTCTTTTTGGAAAAAAAATGTTCGTGCATGCCATTGAAATGCACGATAAACTCTGCTCATCAAAACGCTACCACGGAGAAAATGTATTGGCCGAGACTGTGCTAATGGACATGTGTTACGTGAAGATGAATATAAACACGTACACTAGGGCAATGCTTGGAAAATAATACCGAAGCCGTAGACGTTTCGCCTTTGTAGAGACACATTTGAGCTACATTAGTGAGCACTCTAACTTTGCAATTGTTTTTTTTTTACGTTCATAAACAGTTATGTTTAATTTTGATTTAAAGCGTTCGTGACTGCACGGATTCATATTATTGGTTATTTCGGTAAAGTCACGTAGGAGGGAAATAATAAAATCATAAAAATATAAAGCAATCAGCATCAGGTGATGATTGCTTGTGTTGCAGTCGAAACGTCGTGAGAATTTTTATTTTTTAATATTTGTATTATTTTAATATTTCCCTTCTACGTGACTTTACCGAAAGAACCAATAATATAGTTAAGTTTAAGTTACATGGAATTACAACTCTGACTGGAAATCACGCTTCGGCTGAATTGGGTTTGATAGAAAAATATAAATGTAATGACTTGCACGAGCAGTGGCGAATGAGACATTTATTTCGAAAGAAATTTGGGTCCTGTGGGTCCAGAAAATGTACCCGTTGTTGAATGGCCGGCACTATTGCACGATAGCTATGGGTGCAGTATATCACAAAGCGTAGATAGACCCTGCTCTAAAATGTATTTGAGAAACAAAATTGCTCCCACCAAAAAGTAGTCATATTTTTGTAAATATTAATCAAGTCAATGTATAGTATTGCTTTCCCAAACTTGACCTTGAAAATGTGTAGTAGATGATGTTGTTGTTGTTGTATGTGTGTGTGATCACCACGATGTAGCACCCTCTTCAAATATTTAACGTGTTCTGTGCATCTACAGTAAAGAGTGCCATTGACATTCAAATCGTTCGCGGGGCCTCCGATTGTAAATAATTGTTCCGGTGTGAACCATAATATATTCATAAACTCATTATTTAGAGGCTGAGAAACTGATTTCTGGCAGTGAAGCGAGGGTAGATATTGAGCTCTTTACGATCCAAGCGAATGAATAGCTCACAGACAAGGCAAAGCCTCATTATTTAGACATCACTGCTCAAATTAACGACAGCTGCAATGTGAGCGATAACAACAATACATTATGGATGCACTTGACCCGACTTTATGATTTGCCCAAGTGCTGAACGTGCTGGTCCCGTCTTAGAGAATTGCAGAGTCCATCTGGACTCCAGAACTGGATTAGAATGATGGGTTAGAGAGACGGGGATTGCATCTGCTACTCCGCGCGGCAGAATCGCCTGCCACGAAGAGGCTGTCCCACCTGTAAACCCGGCCTGGATCGCACCGGCAGGGTGCAGTGTGAACACTTTATCTCTCTGATATTTTGCTAATAATAATTTAGTACGTATGGTGTTCACGCCATGCTTTTACTGGTAGGAACCTCCTGGTTACACCAGCCCACAGGGGATTATTGTGTCCGTCGTGCAGGGAGGGGCTGGGTGGGGAGGGGCTGAGTGGAGAGGGTGGGGAGGGGAGGGGCTGGGTGGGGAGGGGCTGGGTCGGTGGGGTGGGGAAGAGCTGGGTGGGGAGGGTGGGGCTGGGTGGGGGGGTGGGGCTGGGTAGGGAGGGGCTGGTCACCCCGTGGTGCCCTTATAAAACTCAACGTTTAACCTACTCACGCCGGCTTGTGCCCGCCCTCAGTCGGGCATATTTGCGGAATACACCACGCCGCCGTTGACCCTGGCCATTGACCGAGCAACCCAACGTTCCTACCAGCTCCCTCCACAGGAATGTGTTATCAAACGAAGGTGCTATAACTTCCACCGACAGTCTGTGGTAGTTTTACAGGCGTGGGGGGTAGGGGGCGATGTTGCTGTGAGTAAAATCCCAACTGCGTAATTTGTGGATGATTTATTTTTTCTAATATTGGAACATTTGGACCCGTGACCATGGCACACGATGGGCCCACTCTTTTGGAATGAGGTCACGGGAGCCTTTACGATCACTGTATAGCAGGTGGCGCGGATACAGCTACAGTGATAACCAGGGTGGCCTGCCGGAAACGAACTGCAGGTATCAACAGGAAGTGACGAACGCGCCGTCGCTTGTTGTCTTTCTACCACACCGCCGATTAGCACGGTTGGCTACGTACGGTGCGGAAGAAGTTCAACATATGGTGACGTACACGTGACGTGCTTTTGGGTTCTTCAGCGCGGTGTTCAAATGTTTTCACTCCACGTGCTGGGAGCTTCTCCGGGAACTGAATTCCACTTCGAAAAAGCTTCGAGCACGTGGAATGAAATCTCGGGGATTGACCGTGAATTCGGTTGAATGGCATTAAACACAGCTCCTGAAAAAAAGCTCCCAGCACCACGTGGCCAAATGTCAGACCTAACGAGCGAACAGCACACGACGCAACCCGAAAAAAAACACATCGCAGAGCCGAACATCGCCTCAACAATAACCCACGTCGTTGGAAACGCTTTGCATATTGCACTCGCCCCAATTAACTTTCGTTTTGCAAAGTGTTTTGCTTCAAGGCTTTTAAAATGTTCCAACGAGAAAACTGTGGCTGTAAGCATTACAATGTATTTGGGGAGTTTGCTTCAATCATCGTTCACTAAAGTGGAATAGAAAGAACATAATTTTGTCAAACTTTCTAAGACATAGCCAGGGGTACAGCTGCGAGAATACAAAACTGAGGCATTGACCCGATTGTTTGTGCGACAAAAGAGGCCAGAGGCTGAAAATGCTCTTAGCCAGCTGCCGAAGATGGCATATTGCATTGTGTTGTCATTTTAGTGCACTCATCGGGACCATTGCTACAAATGGCTCCCAAGATCTGGTGTAAAGCCAGCAGCTAACGTGGAGATAATGAAATGCTACGAAGCTTCCCATTGCGACACCAACTCGCGTTGGTTATTTGTGGTGTGTCACGTGTTGCCCTTGCGATGTTGGCGATGAGAGAACCACGTGACTGGGTTTATCCTGCTTCATAAGTTTGATTGCCAATTTTTTTTTAATCTAATCTTTCTTTTTTAATGCACATTAACCATTTTTTTTATTTTGAGTGTGAGGTAGGGGATTTTGTTGTTATAATAATAGGGTTTTTCCACTTTTTTCTGGCAACAAAACTGAAACCTTTTTACAAGGATTCATGTCTGCATTAACCACAATACTTGCAGTCAAAATGCAAACAAAAAACAACTATGATAATATATGCATTGTCCCTGAAACTGATTGGTCCACACCAAGGGACGGCTTTCTTTTGAGCCTCGACCCAATTGGTGCTCCTTGTAAAAAGGTTTCAGTTTTGTTGCCAGAAAAAAGGGGGGAAACCCTATTATTATATTTTGGTACTGGCAAAGGAGGTCTAATGATTTAAAGTTGTTTTTAACTGGCACAAATACAAAGATCCTCCGTATCGCCTTAACAGACGGTAGAGGTAAGTGCCTATGAAGGCTGGCACGGCACATGGTAGCGTGGGTAGCTAGCACCATGCCCGGCCGCCTTTGACTCCACTGTGGCAATGTTTTAATCGTCACAGATTTTGGCCATGAGCAGGAAATCGAACTTAGGCTTCCAGGTTCACACCACAGCGTGCTCAAGTCTGCACTACCGCACCCCACTTAACGGGCACATACATACAAACACACATGTGCACATGTGCATGCTCGCATGTGTACACATAATTCACTAGCGTTGTGACGACACATTCATTAATCGTTCTAGTCCGTGAGACGTGAATAAAATAGTGCGTCTAAAAATAATTTGATTTGTGCTTTGTATGTCTTATGTAAATTAGTTCATGATGAGCCTTGCAGCCAATAGATGTTGTTACACCTCATCCCAATCTACATCGAGTAAACAACTGTCCACTGTTACACATTCGCTGTAAACATCTCTGAAAAGTCACTCCACATCTCCCGAAGAAGCTCTTGACTTTGGCATCATAGTTTAAAAATATTGCTATTTCTCCACACGACATCGTCGTCGTCATCATCGTCATTCGCCACACTTATGAGGATCAATTCCTGAATCTAATTGTGATGCTAAATCTCGCAAATTCATTGAGTCGCGAGGAAGCAAATCATCTCATCCCGCATATTCACGTCCGGTGTGCATTATAAGATGAAGCTCCTCGCCTCAATCCACCATGCGCTCCCTCTTCGACCAAAATCTACACCCGGCTCCCAGCCCTTACCATCATCATCACCATCATCATCACCATCATCACCATCATCATCACCATCATCATCACCATCATCATCATCATCACCATCATCACCATCATCATCACCATCATCATCACCATCATCACCATCATCATCATCATCACCATCATCACCATCATCACCATCATCATCACCATCGTCATCACCATCATCACCATCATCACCATCATCATCACCACTATCACGGTGCGTAGGCAGATAGCCCGTAGTTGTCCACTGCACAACGAATTGTTATTTTTTTTATTTTACACGCCCCCCCCCCCCCCCCCCATGTATTAGTAGCCTCACGGCCCACCACAGCTCCATGGAGCGCAGTTTGGGAACCACTACCCTGAGTCGACTCACATCTCCCTTCTCCCCGTCATCTCCCTAAATAAAACTCCCCTCACACCCCTGCCTCCGATTCACTCGTTCACCAGAGTTTGGACGCTTTGCTCGAAAGGCGATGTTTTGTACCACCTCACCAACAGACGTGCTGACGTTATCTGTTTGTGTTTTCACATCTGCTTCTCCTATCCCCATTGGTGGTGGCGCATGCCTGTAATCCATCACTTTTAGAGGCAGCGAGGGTTTGGTGGGTCACACAAATGTTGTGAAATTCCCTTCCCGTGGGCATCGAGGTGCCATAACCTTGACTCTCCAGGCGAAGGCGGTACAGCAAATTCTAGATTTGAAGTTTTCGTGACTGCAAGAATTCATACTCTTTGATTTTTTTCGGTAAAGTCAAGTAGGTAAAACATTTCAATAAATTAACTCACGACGATTCGGAAGCAACACAAGCCTCCGTTATCAGGTATATCTGCTCCAGTCAAATTGCTGTTACACCTGATGACGGAGGCTTGTGTTGCTTCCGAAACGTCGTGAGTTAATTTATTTAATTTTTTTACCTACGTGACTTTACCGAAAAAAACAAAGAGTATTCGGTACAGCAAGTGGACTAATCGCCATCTGTTTCCATCTGTACGGGGATAGAATGTTGCCTTCTCGCACGTGTGAGCTTTCCCTGGGCGCTCCGGTTTCTTCCCACTGATATAATGAACACACTCGTCGTTAATTTATTGAAAGCAGCTTACAATTAAAAAAAGACAATGCATGACCCTCCTGAAGGATTCATACGACTCGCTGCGGCTTTAATGGATAAATCGGTAATTCCATTTGAACAATTAATTTAATGCATTTCTACACCCCCTCGCAGTTTTGTTTGACCTGGAGGACTGCAAACAGCTGAGGGAATTGCTTCATGGAGTGGACGCGCATAATCTAAACACGGTGCGCTTTGTGAAGTGGGTGCGGGGGGGGTGAACAGGGTGGGGAGACTTTGTTTCAAGGGGAAGGGGAGTGGTGAGCGATGTCTCTGAGCCAAGATCCGTGCCCCTCCCCACCACCACCACCCATAACTGTGAGCTGAGACGCAAAGGGATCTGGGAAAGGGTGCAAAGGGGTCCTTTCGCATTAAAACTTTTCTGCCGAAATCTCATCTCACCTTCATATTTACTTGAATGCAGATGCCGAAATCTCATCTCACCTTCATATTTACTTGAATGCAGATGAACAGGCGTGACGCCCGTGAGAGTAATATTGTTTTCTTCTTCAGAGCTGTTATATAACTTACATAAATGAAGAAAAATGTGTGCCTTGGACCTTGAAAGTGGGTTTTTTTCCAATAGTGGCTCAATACATCCTTATGTTCTGTTTAATCCCACGGACATACCTTGCTAGAGCCCTCCATTCACAAAAAATACATTTTATATGTATTTTTACTTGGCCCATAATACAAAGAACCTATTCGAAACGTACGTTTAAAAAGTACAGGAGTCAGCTTGCTGTATGTTTCCTCGCGTGACCTTGTATTGCCAAGGGCATTTTCGCAAAGTGCTACACAGCCCAGAGCGCACGAATTCAAATTCATTGCTGACTGCGTCCCGGAAAGAGAAAGTTAAATCAGCCCTGAAACATTGTGTTCATTTTGGTAAAATGCATTTCTGAACTTGACTCAGATTTATATAATTGTGACCTTTTGAATACGCTGAGGTAAAATTGTGCGCAAGTTAAAAATGAGCGGGTGGCTTAGGTGTGATGCCCAATGTCACAGCACCGGGGCAAACGATTTTGAAATATTTTTCCTGGTTCAAGTGCTTAGATGACCACTTGAAGTCACCCCATACTCTTAGGTTTTTTCGGTAAAGTCACGTAGGTAAAACATATAATTAAAATTAATAAAAGTAATAATATAAATAAAATAATAAATCACGACGTTTCGGAGGCAACACAAGTCTTCGTCATCAGGTGGGACCGTCACAGCTACATTTACTGTATCTTGAAGTTTTTTGCCTCACTTGATACAGTAAATCTAGCTGTGACTTTCCCACCTGATGACGGAGACTTGTGTTGCCTCCGAAACGTCGTGATTTATTATTTTATTTTATTTCTATTGTTACTTTTATTAATTTTAATTTAATTTTTTACCTACGTGAATTTACCGAAAAAACCTAAGCGTATGAATCCTTGCAGTCACGAAAGCTTCAAATCTAGAAGTCACCCCATCTTAATAAGTGACTTGTTTTATTGTTTTCAGTACTGTCAGTAATTGATGAACAAAAAATACCATCAAATAATCACAGTCATTTATTTACAGCTAATAGTCCCTTTATACCCCAATTCTGATATATTTGGATGAACATTTCTCTCAACACATATTAAACAAAATGAAAATCTTTCAGGGAGCCGTGCTTGTGGATGTGGTAAGAGAGTCCTAGCTAAAAAGTGGAAACTGCTGGGATCATTCCCAAGAGTGACCCTGATCAATGCTCTGTGGTCTCGTGAAGGTGTGTAATGAGGACCTCTGCACTCTTTCGTGTTTGTGCTGATATCTTTATTAATGCACAATCTGTACGATCAATAAACAAGACCAAAGTCGGCACGATTTGCTAATTGTATTAGAGTTTTATTGGCCAAACCCATGAACAATCTCTTATCATGATGTTCCTTATTTTTTATTTTATAAGTATTGTTTAAAAAATAATAATTGCGTGAATGTTCTTCGTGGAAAGTTGGTGATAAAGTAGATTAGTGAGGACATAGCGGTTGGAGGAGGTGGTTGCACGCATCATCATCATCATTATTATCATGTTTTTGTGGTGCAAATGTCCAAACTCGCCAAAGGCGACGGTGTCGTTTTCGCAGTGAGCTGGCGGTATTACGCGCGAGGTTTTACGCGCGAGCACAGCACGCGGGTCGCCACGAGCCACGGGTCGTAGTCGGGAGTCGATTTGTATCCGTAGAAGTCGGTACGCCACTGATCGGTGAGGTGGGGCGGAGCTGGTCGATGGAGAGACTCTTGGAGACGAGCAGACACGTCGGGCTCATTTTGTACAATTTGTCAGGGCGAAATTGCGCCTTGGTTTTGCCTGTGGACAGCGCAGATTCGGGCGACGCTGGCCCGAAGAGCTGGAACACGCTACCGGATCACGTTCGGGTCCATCCCCGAGTCTGAGCCAGTTCTGCAATAGATTCTCAATGCTCCGTGGTTAACTTCTTCTTTAGCCATTGATACCGCGTGCAATTACATCCATCGGTAAAGGAAATAATCTGGCACGCCCGTGAAAGGGTAATGAACACGGTTAGAGTGGACGACCGTTTTACTCAAACTTGATTTGGAGCTTTCGTGACTGCAGGAATTACTCTTTGGTTCTTTCGGTAAAGTCACGTATAAAGATAAAATAATAAATTAAATACTAGCATACGATGTTTCGATTGCAACACAAGCAATCATCATCAGGTATAAATGAAATAGAAACACAAATCTAGTATACTTAGAAATGTAATGTAATACAACAGAGAGTTGGATAACATAACAGTCAACACCCTACCTGGTTGATTACGTTCTTCCTGAGAATGCTAAATTTGAGAGAGAGATAAAACACAGAACCAGAGACATATAGACAGACATATAAGCAGACAGATATCACAGAGATACATAGAGAGAGGCACACAGAGAAACCACGCCTCTGTGTCGATGCCTTAAATAGAGAGAGGGGGCAGTGGCGGAGAGAGAGGCAGGGGTTAGAGAAATTAGCATGTCAATGAGTGGCACGGTGAGTAGCACGGTGCAAAAGCTTGAGAGAGGGGGCGGGAGCGGAGAGAGAGGGAGGGGTTAGATAAATTAGCATGTCAATGAGTGGCATGGTGAGTGGCACGGTGTAAAAGCTTGAAAAAAATAGGGAGACAGGGAGAGAGACACACTGAATTAAATAACCTAGCAAAATTTCGAAATGTAATGTAATGCAAACGTCGTATGCTACCATTTAATTTATAATTTTCTCTTTATACGTGACTTTACCGAAAGAACCAAAGAGTAGTGATCGTTTTACTATTTTATCGTTCCATGCAGCGTGACCACGTCCGTTTTTGCATTGTCCTCTCTGGGGCTGTACTCCCGAGGGGGGGGGGGGGGGGCATTTGTGCATAGAACATAAAACGGTGGAAGTGGCCAGTGGATGAACCCAGAGAGTGCACTCGTCCATGCACTCGCCATCACCCCAAAGATGATCGCCCTCGTGGGGTTCGCGGAATCTAACCGGAGTTGAAGCTCGAAAAAGCTTACGCACGTGGGAGGCTGATTGGGAGTACTGAGGTTTTGTAGGTGTAGCCGGCGCCTGGCTCTGTCTTTCTCTTTATCCAGCTGTGAGAGAAACAGGCCGGAATTTAAATAAAAAAACACTTTGGAAAATGTGTCAAATGTTATGGTGGCAAGAGGGGGCTGTAATACGATTAAAGCTGACTGAAATAAAAACGGCGCTTAAGCCAGTCAAAGAAAGGGAAGAAAGGGGGAATGACATCGTTGGCATTGATGACGTGTTATTGATTCTGCTAAAGGATTTTGCCGGCAGAATGTGCAAAATGTTCAAGCTAAATTTTACAAAAACTGAAAATTATTAATTACAATCTGACCACGACGCCGCCTCTCGCCGCCCCACGCTCTTGCTCTTAGACATTGTTAGAGGCGATCGACATCAAAAACACAATCTCATTAAAAACCCTTCACTTTTCGCTCCATTGACCGCGGGTTTGAAGTTGAAATAGAAGCGGACGTTTCCAAGATGGTGGGCCCGAGAAGCGGGCGAATTGACAGGGCAGAATCGAAGTTTTGGGGGCAGAATATTCTTTATGGATCACAATTAGCGATCCAAAACACATTAAACACGCCCCCTTTGATGCTATAACACCATATACGGCCAAAGACACGCACACTTACAAGTGTCCGCTTTAATTCCATGTCAGCTGTTATTGTATTCCAGCGCTACGGTGGCTACGAGATGTTAACTACCACGCCTGGTGTACAGGAGGTCGTGGGTTCGATCCCAACCCTGACGCCTGCTGCTGTATATTTGGAGTGTATGCGTGTCTCTCTCATCATCATCACGGTGGCTAGGAGATGTTAACTACCTCGCCTGGTGTACAGAAGGTCGTGGGTTCGACTCCAACCTGACGCCTGCTGCTGTATATTTGGAGTTTGCGTGTCTCTCTCATCCTCATCACGGTGGCTAGGAGATGTTAACTACCTCGCCTGGTATACAGGAGGTCGTGGGTTCGATCCCGACCCTGACGCCTGCTGCTTCTGTATATTTGGAGTTTGCGTGTCTCTCTCATCCTCATCACGGTGGCTAGGAGATGTTAACTACCTCGCCTGGTGTACAGAAGGTCGTGGGTTCGACTCCAACCCTGACGCCTGCTGCTGTATATTTGGAGTTTGCGTGTCTCTCTCATCCTCATCACGATGGCTAGGAGATGTTAACTACCTCGCCTGGTGTACAGAAGGTCGTGGGTTCGACTCCAACCCTGACGCCTGCTGCTGTATATTTGGAGTTTGCGTGTCTCTCTCCCCCTGGTCGCGTGGATTTTTCCTCCGGGTCCTCCGGTTTTCCCCTCCACATTTAGAATCGACACCACGCGTTTAGAGTATTTGGCTTCTCTCAATTTCCACGCGATGAGCCCTCTTCGTTGGAGCCGTCATCTGTGGTGGCCAGGTCGCTTCTGACAAAGAGCCTGGTAAAGCAAAAAGAGTCAATGATGGAAGCCCTGGACATTGCGTTCTAGCTCCACCGCAACGTTCTAAGCGCCCTGTTAGGGCCACAAAAAGCAGGAGCACACGTGCGGTTCTGGTAACGGCTTTGCTTAACTTTTAAGAAGGTCCTCTGGGAACGCACTTAAGCGATCGACTTTGACCACGATGGGGGAGGGGGGGTGGTCTCCCTCTCACGGTGTCACACGGACCTCACGTGAACGAAGTCAGCACGTCCAATAGATCTTTCCCCTTGCGGATGCTGACCTCTTCACGGGTTGTCGCGACCCCTCGTTGTTAGCAGGAAAACAACGTTTTCCGCACTTGGTATCCTCGTGAAGGATTACACTGGTCAACAAAAAAAAAATTCTGGCCTGGACTTTTGTAGCTGTTTTAGACTAATTTCAGGGTGCTGATTCCAAATCTGATCTCAGATTTGCTCTATCACATCATTTTTATGCTATCGGCATACCCCATTTTCATTGATTTTACCCAAAATTAACTCTGTCACTTATGATTGCAAGTTGTTGCGGGTCAGTGACTGCTTTAGTGTTAAAATATGGTGCTGTATTTTTAAGATAGTGTGTTTATAATATCATTTTATGTAGATATCCACATTCATTTAATATTTTTCTTCTGCAGTTTTTATTGAAAATGCAATATTTGATATCTCAAAAACCTGATGTGATAGACAAAACCCGATGCCAGATTTGGAATCAGCACCCCAAAATTACATTAAAATCGTTGGAAAACCTCATGCCAGAAAAAGTGTGTTGACCAGTGTTATCATCATCGGGTCCTTTCCGTGACCGGGGGCACGCCCCGTGACCCAGTCCATCGCATTGATTTGGCGGCGGAACACGGAGTGAGCACGAGGCGCTTCGGATTTCACGTGTTTCCAACCTCCAACTTGTTGAAGGGTGTGATTCCATTCGGTAGCTCAACACGAGCTGGTCATCCACGCGGATTATAAACAATGTGGGTCAGTTTGGTCCGTGTGCTGCACGTCCAGCTAACAGGTCCACTGGTTGCGTGAAGTCCGGCGCGACAGAGGATGAGTGGCTTCACTCCCTTCGCTTCATTGGTTTCGATTTTCTGACTTACCCTCGATGATTGCAGCTGATTCCCGTGTTGTCAAAGCCAAACGGAGTACTTCAGCGTCCGCTTTGAATCGGCACGCGTTTAGAGTATTTGGTTGCTTCTAGATTTGAAGTTTTCGTGACTGAAAGGATCCATACTGTTTGGTTTTTTAGGTAAAGTCACGTAAATAAAAAAATATATAAAATAAATAAGAAATGAAACCAAATAAATTAAATCACGACGTTTCGGGCACAAGAAGGACGCTTGTGTTGCGCCCGAAACGTCGTGATTTAATTGATTTGTTTTCATTTTTAATTTATTTCATATTTTTTACCTACGTGACTTCACCGAAAAAAACAAAGAGTATTTGGTTGCTATTAATTTTCACGTGACAAGCCACTTCGTTTATCGTTTGTGTCCAGGTCGCTTCTGAACAAGAGCTATACAGCTCAGTGGGCCTCACCTGGTAAAATAAAAAAAATAGTTTCAAATAGTTTAGTGAGCGCGGTGCGTTAACCGCTACACGACCACAGATACAGCACTCCTGTTCACCCTCTCAGTGCTCCACGTGGCTCTAAGCTGTGAGCCATGTGCCGGCCTTGCATGTGTCTGGAGGAAGGGACACGGACTAAACGACCTCCCGTCCGCCACAAGCCAATCGCAACCCAGCGGTGCTCACGCCGCTATTGCACAAAATTCAGTCCCATCCGTGCCGCAACGGCTGAACGCAATTTCCTACACACTCGTTGGCAAAGGGCGCGATCACATGCACACAACCACACCCCGTTGCACCTTTACCGACACTCCACTCCTCCGTCATCCACTTGTCATATGAATTCTGTGCGCGTGCCCGCCAGCCAAGTGGGGTTGGCGCAAAGTGTGTCCGCTGTGAGCGTTTTTTGTCTGACCGCGAACACGTTGAGCGTTAAAAAAACAAAAGTCTCTTTCTGTTGCAGTTTACCCGGGCAGGCGGAACAGGCAAACCTGCGTGCGCAAGAGTCTCATCTGCGCGTTCGCCGTGGCGTTCATCATCAGCGTCATGCTCATCGCCGCCAATCAGATCCTGCGCAGCGGCATGCAGTGAACCCTGGCTCCCGCGGGTCGGAGGAAACGACGTGGACCAGCATCCGTGGTCTCTCTCAAGAGGCCCGCCGAGCAATTCAAGCCGGAGGGAGGCGTCATCAACGGGACCAGCGCAACATCACCTTCGTTTTCCTAAATGTGTATGATTAAGTAAAGTATTTATTTTTAGATTTATAACGAAAAACACGAAAAAACATGCTTTTGGTGAAACGCACCGTTGTGGCACACTTGACCTGAATTAGACTCTTTGTTTTGCGTGTGCTCCGAGCAAGGAACCTGGGCGAGAGTGAGAATGTTGGCTGCCTTGGTGGCATGGAATATCTCGCGCTAAACAGCTCTCATTGCCCAGAGCCGGCGGGATCACTCTCTGTATTCCACAGTGGTTTTGTCCACTATGAACAAGACAGGCAGCGGCGGTGGCGTGCAGCTGTATTCATCTACTGACAACAACTGCTGACGCCAAGGACAGCGTTTGCGTGGAAATTGCACACTTTAATACACCGGGAAAACAAAACAAAAAGAAGACGAACACGTGTGGATTGGATGTATTACTTATCTAAGGGAATATGCAATGTTTGTATATAAGAGCGACTGGGATTTCACACGGTGATGATGCCGAATGCAGTTGTTTCCACAGTGCGCTGTGTTGACTGCATGTGCACACTGCACAAGTGCATGCAGCCCACGGGATCCCCGGCTCATTGCTTCGAAGCGACGAGGTCTACATTTCAGGGCCAATCATGCAAATCATTTCTGCTCCACAAACAGCAGCAGGTGCTGGAGGTTTGCCGTGACCAACGCTACTTGCGCTCATGGCAAAAAAAAAAACAACCTGCGATAAGACAACTCTTCAAGAAGACAGAGGATTCAGCTTCAACGTCATTTTCTGATTTTGTTTCAATATTTTCTTAACAATCGTGAGTTATGCTCATTAAATGAATTATGATTGCTTAACCAAACCCGTCTCTTTGGAGACACAAGTGTATATTTCTATAAAGCTGCCCTCATTTCACGTCGACCAAATTGATCGCGCCTTATCGCATCCAACAGCGCGTGCGTTAGAAAATATCAGCAGAGCTTTGTTGATGTTGTTGGTGTTGCTGCTGCTGCTGAGGTGCGCGCACAAGATGCGGATCTGGAGGGAGGGGAGGGAAGGGGGCTGAATCCACTGACCGCTTAATCGAAACAACCTGGGCTCAAGCAGCGGGTGGCCCACTGACGGTCTCGTTCACGGGGGCGATTTGACTTGTCCCAGCCGCCTGTCATCGCCCCCGTTGCATCGGCTCGATCAGTACCCTTCCACCCGCCGACTGTGTGCGTCTCTAAACTTGGAGGAGGCCAAGCTGGCGTGCGAGAGGTGCCGTGTTGGTTGCTTAAGAATTTAGTTGAGAAAAGGCAGTCAGTCAGACCTCATACAGATCCCGCATTTGTATAACAGCACAACAACGAAAAATCCATGTTATGTTTCTCTCGGCTGTTATGCCGTGGAAATCTAAATACGTGATAATGAATCTCACCGGCGTAATAAGTAAGCGTAGAAATGTAGTTTATAAAAATATATATATAAATGACGTGTGTTAATAACACACGTGTAGTAGTAATAACAAAATGGAGGTACATTTCGCCACTTCTATGAAATACTCATGAATGCAACCCAGAGAATGTTCACAAGACGTACGCATAAATACCGTAAGTTACAAGTTTCTCCACTTCATACGTGATGCTAATTAGAGTTACTTTGCATTGATCCCAGTTGAAAAAGTAACGTCTCTGAAATTCCCGACGATGTTTCCACGCGTAAAAAAAAGCTGCCACCCCGTCAAGGTCTTCATGGAATGCCCCTTTGGAAGATTATACGACGAAAAACATTGGTTTGCAAACTAAAATAAAGAGATATGTTGCACAATATTTTGTAGAAATTAACAAGTGTTAGCTGTTAGATTTTTTATTTGTTACAATGTAATATCCCATTTGGTTTTTTGTTGGGGGGGGGGGGCAGAAACCATCAGCGGTGTTTATCGGGTTGCTGAAACGTTGAAGAATCCAAAAAACGTTGACCTAGTTTGTGAAATACAGCAGGTGAAGCTGTCAATGACAGATTCGGTGTGGAACAAACAAGCAAACGCACTTAGAAAGGGTTTATTTTATTTAAATGGGAAAATGTAACGTGAATCAATTGATTCAAACAAAAAAATTACCACGGCAATTTGTTTCTCAGTATACCAAGAGCAATATTGCTTTTTCTTCTGTCTCCGGAACAAAATTCCACGTTATTTTGTTCGATTCATTCACACTGGGTGATCCCCCTAGCACCGGTCAAACAGAAAACTTACAACACGTAAAAAAGATACAACTATAGACTATGAAATGTTCGGATGATATGAATAGATTTTTTTAAAGACACACACACATTTTATTATATAACTCTTTAAAGAGATGGCGATTCCCTGGAATGACATTCACGTGAAATGCTGTTCATGGGTATTTCTGGGGGAGGTATTGTAACAAAGCATCAGCAGGAATGTTTTAACTCGATGGCTAAAATTGGTTAGAAAAGCTCTTTTTTAAGTTGAGTTGTAGCCTATGATTGCACTATAACTTAACGTGACCATTATTATTAATCAGGTTGCCTGCACCTGTATATATTGTATCATATTGACTTAAACAAAAAAATCCATGCAATAAACATTTTTTTTAAATAGCTGCCTGACTTCATAATGATGTAGGGTTAAACATGTTTTAAAGATTAAAAAAAAACAGTGCAAATAAGTAATACATCGCACTGTGCGCTCACTCAAAGATGAACTTTGTAGGCTTTGCAAAATATATAGACAGATAATTCACGCTTTGTAATTTCTACGTACTGTTTTTGAGCTTTGAAAACACGGTGCGTGGAATATATCCATACAATGTACATGTAATACCCTATAGTCTAGTGTATATACATGTACATTTCAAGTATGTGCATATATATATACTGCGTGATGTAAATACGTTGTGTGCTTCGGGGTACACTTACGAAAAAGGGCTTAAAACAGTCAATTGCACCACGTAATAGGTATGTATTAGCAACGTCTCCTACTCGTGCATGTTCGTTCTAAGTGAACCCATCACAGTATATACGCAGTACGTGTACATACATCACACCAGCCATTGTCAAAAAAAAACGTGTCCTAATTTGTATCCACGTTTCCAGGACAGATCTCTTTCTTAGCCGACGCTATGGTACGTGTTTATATATATTTATGTGTGCGTGTGTGTGCGCTCAGTGCAATAACAAGTGTGTGTTGCTGCTGCTGCTGCTAGTGACGACGACTTAGAGACACGTGCTGTGTGTGTGTGTATATCACCGTGGCCCTCTTGGTGAAGAGCGATGGACACTTATCGGTGGTTCCAATAGCTGGGACCCTCTCGTTACATTCCCCGACACGACGATCGGATATGCATTCTGTGTTTCCAATAATTACGATTGTCAACCTCCGGTTAAGACTTTAGCGAGGCTAGCATTACACTTGGGGGGGAGGGGATAACTTAATTGCGGGCATTCATAATTATATGCACCTAATGCTCACTTTTACCCCCCACGAATATGTTTAAATTAAGCATTTATAATTCACGACGACATTCAATGACGTATACATTCAATCACGATCTCATTCAGTCTTTTCGCACACTGTTGACTCGACACGGGGAATCTGCGTAGCTCGTTCCGCGCGTGTGTTTTAGACCGGCTCACATCCCCTGGGTCTCACTCGTTTAAAAAGTCTCGCCAACACCATTCGACGGTGCAGCGAGTGACACGGGGCCCTCCCGCAGGGCAGCGGCGGCGCCTCCGTTCAAGGCAAAACAAACACTGCCGTGGGTTGATCGGTTGTATGATGACGCCCTTCAATCGAGTAAAGCCTCGCGGCTTTTCAGGTTGCGAAGTTTCACCCATTTCGTTCAAAAAAAAAATTGGGCACGTGGGAAGAAATCCGGAGCACACACGCGTACGCACGGAGTTAATCACTCAAAATGCGCCGTGCAAAATCCCTCAATTCCTGGCCACATCACGACTCTCTAAAGCTTTACGTGCAACGTCTGGCATTTCCTCGGCACGTGTTAGCTAGCCTGGCACAATCCTGCTCGCAACACCTCGAACGAGATTGGCAGCATTCAGGGTATTAATAGGGGTTTTTCCATTTTTTCTGGCAACAAAACTGACACCTTTTGCAAGGAATCATGCTTACATTAACCACAAT
>CM025624.2:2634327-2650947 GCA_014621495.2 Entosphenus tridentatus | reverse complement strand
ACAGTCTTTCCACAACACCTCAACCATCACGTGACCAGGACAGTCTTTTCACAACACCTCAACCATCACGTGACCAGGACAGTCTTTCCACAACCCCTCAAACCATCACGTGACCAGGACAGTCTTTCCACAACACCTCAACCATCACGTGACCAGGGCAGTCTTTCCACAACACCTCAACCATCCCATGACTAGGAGAGTCTTTTCACAAGCCAACCGCTATGCGTCCTGTGGAAAAGCCAAGGGCTAAGAAATAAATGTGAACTGCAGGCACTGATGGATATATTAGTGCATCTTTATCAGATTGCAATAATGACGTGTTCATGATTGAGTTTATGGGTGACACACATTTGTTTTGAATATGATTTCTCGGTGGGTGAATGCACAGTAAACGAGTTGTTCTGTTTGGGTTTGAAAAAAGCCTCATTTTGGAGTGATCTATTATTCCCTAATTAATACAAATTATTCTCTGTCCCACTGTGTTTGACTGCTGCCACACAAATTCAAAGCGCGACAAACGTTGACATTTTGTGGTTGTCCTTTCGCCGCACCTCCGATTAGCACGATTGGCTAAGTACGGTTTGGTGCCAAAGAAGTTCAACGTACATTACACACAAAAGTGTAACGATTCAATGATTCGTCTATCAAAATCAAGCCTTAGCGATACAGGGCATCGGGTCGTGCTCGCGAGAATGGGATTTTTAGTTGCTGTTGTTTTACGATCGTAGCTTACATGCGATGGGTTTTTACGCGACCCCTGTTCTCACCACAGTCGAGTTCAAATGTGTCATTGCGGCAGGCGCGCATAGCAACGACTCGCTCAAAAAATCGTTTCAAGCTCGAAAAACGTCCCGAGACCCAGCGCATTATCGGTATAAAATGTCGACGGTATTTTTCCGTCGTAAACGCAACGGGAGAATTGTTGGCGGATAAAAAAAAAACCCCAAACGGTAGATGTGAAAACTAAAATCTGCGGGACATCATGTTATTTATACTTACAATGGAACGTTCACCCCCCCCCCCAACACTGCTCGGTTATTCTGACAGTTGTGTTAGGTCTTTTGTATGCGCGTGTACAGCAAGATCTTTGAACTCCATTTAGATCCTTGGAATTGATTTGCTGCTGGCGTTTTTTTTTTATTCCACCATGCTCGATGAGCGTGAGTTAAAATAAAAATGAATTGCTCTACAAGCTATTACATTTTGGTTTATTGAACATGCTGGGCATGGAGAATTAGGATAAAACATAACTATATACTGATTACTGTACGAGACCTAAATTTAGACACGGGACAGGCATGAATTTTAATATATTACTGACTTGTCAAAGTCTACATTTTATCTCCTCATTACTGTTCATACTTGCAATTGTTGTACCTGCTTTGCATATAGATATGCTATATTTTCTATAAATTGTCTGAATTTAAAATTGATATTTAACACCAGACTGATTTGACCAGCAGCGTGAGGTATGGTCAATTTCCATGACTGCCATGGCACAGGCGAGCGGATTTCATCCGACACTGGAATGGCATGGGGCTGTAATTATAATTAACTTCATACAGTCACTCATTTAAAAGTTTTTTTTTTTTACCATTTCCATCAGTGGTCAGAATTATCCGCATTAAAACAAATCCTTCAGTTGCGTTTAACAAGGGGAGCATGCGTGCGGTAATTTTGGTGTACGTTAGGATTCACTCATTATTATGAATTTCAGAGATGTGTCCTTGACTTGGCCTAGCCTGAGGGCTTGTTGACCAGCATGGCTGCCCTGAGCGCAGACACTGCAGGAGGTGCGCCATTTTTTTTGCAACGCATCGTAAAGCATGCACGTCACGGCTGACACACACACACATACACACGTGTGTCACGGGGGCATATAACAGATGGCAACAAATGACGGGTATTACCAGAGGAATACCTTTAAGGGGCACAGAGTTCTTTGTGTGTCGAGATCATCATTCATGGATCGGCTCCTTCCGAACTACGTGCCATTGTTTCAAGGGACACCCATTGCAGCAGTGTCTGAATTATGCAGACCTTTTTTGTGGGGTTTGTATTTTATATGTCACATGGGGATGACAACGGGAGCAGTGGTGCAGTGGTTCGCACATGGCACTGTGAACCTGGTGATTTCCATCGGTGGCAAATGTCAATGGTGAGTCATGCCCGAAGTTGTCTTGAGGCCCCCTCCTCCTCCTCCTGACCAGTCCCAGCTGACCCGCATCATGAAATATGATGCAACCACCCCCAGGACTGACTGACATGGCATTGGGAGACCTTCATCCAGCAGTGACAACGTGGCTGTGAATTGTTATTCTTATTATTATGATCACTTTCTGGAGAGAGGGAGAAAAAATTAAAACCACATCTCAAAAAGTCAACGCAGTCATTCGCGGTGCGTAGTTGCCGTGACTGCCAATGAAGCATCAGATGCATGCACGTGGATTTAAAGCTGGGTGAAGGCGGCTTAATGCCGACCGTACTATAATAGATGGCGGCGACTTGGGGAGGCCTTCAATCCAGTCGTGGATAGATCATGGCTGATGCCGATGATGTTGGTGAAGCGTTGTTGGCTAGAGGCTGATGCAGGAGCGGTTCTAGCTGGGTGCTGGAGCGAGGCCCTTCGCCACTGTCCTTTTGGGCCACCCAAGGTCACTCTCCAGTTTCGGTGCCCCCCCCTCCCCCCCCACAAAACATCTCTTTTGCTTGCTCCCTCCCCACGTGAGAGGAGCTGGGCCTGCCCAGAAATCATGTCCTGCTTAGTAACCAGGCCTGTGGCACGATGAAAACTGCAGAGTCTGATAGGGGGAAGGGGGGGCAGAGGGGCAGGAGGGTGGGAAGACAAAGAGAAGTTGGGAGGAAATCAAAACAGATATTCACATCATTGGAACCTCATTTGCCAGTATAAAAATATGATAATTGTTTTTTTACCCTTTTATCTGGCAACAAAACTGACACCTTTTTTACAAGGAGTCATGTTTGCATAGACCACTATACCTGCCGTCGGAATGCAAACAATCTTCACATCTCGCATCTTCCACCACGGAGCAACTTCCATTATCCGGTTTAGACAAAGAAGTTGGGAGGAAATTAAAACAGATCTTCACATTTCGCCACTTCCACCACGGGGCTACTTCCGTTAAATTGACGTCCACTCGTCATCACCTGAATCGCCGACATCCTTCGCCTGTAGCAATCGTCGGGTGTCGCCTCGACTACCGCAACTCCCGGCGTGGGTCGATCTTCATCGAGTAGTCTCGAGAAACCATCTCGTCCCCATTGACCTCGACACCTGTCATCCTCGGTTAGATTCACGTTGCCAGCAAGACTCAGCAATACATGGACAATCGACTCTCGATTATCCGCGCTAATGACCGGGATGACAGCCACGGACAATTTCAGAATCGCGGATAAACTAAACATATCAATTTTACGCGTGCTCAGTGACAACACTTTCCTGCTCCCGCGCAAGAAGATTCTAAGTGGACAGCAGAGCCACGGCAATCACAATCAAACTCCGCCCACTGTTGTAAAGATATGCAACTACTGTACTGTAGAGGCGATCGCATGGATTTCTGTTTAACTGGAGAAATTTTGTTTTGGTTTAATCACGTGACTTGTAATGAAACATTTCCAAGAATACGAATGCACAACTGTTTTTAGATCATTAATTTGGGCTGAAGGGAAACCCCACGAGTTATTAATTAATTTCAAAATCTCAGGTACGTGTTCAATCCGCAAATCGGATAAACCGCACGCGAATAATCGAGAGTCGGCTGTATTTATTTTCGGTTGTCCACCATATCCACCATGTCCGCCACCCTGCTGCCACAGTTCATGGTGGAACTCTCCACAGCGCAACTCACAACACAATCTCTACAGCATGGACCAGGACCGTCACTGTCAGATGTTGATTTTATTGTTGTTGTTGTTGCAGTCCTCTCCAGCTGGAACACTGCACCGCTGCATACACGCGCAGCAGTAATTCTGTGTCTACCTTTAAGCGACGATTAAAGTCTCCCGGTCTCTTTCGCCGAGGCTTTCGAGCGAAACTGGGCTTTGGCTCCGCACCTCACGAGTTACGGCCACATTTTTCAGTCCGTAAACAAAAACATTGCGTGTGCGTGCGCGTTATAAAGTGTGCATTATTATCAGGCCAGAGAATAGCGTCACGTGGATCAGTTGGGGCAAACAAACTATGGACAACTAAAGCCTTCATCCGATGCGTTGGTCACAGTTGATGTTGCACCCCATTCATTTGCGATGTCTTTTTTTTGCTCGGTGTCTCTGAAAACGATCGCCAACATGGCATGGCGTTTGGGCGTGACACCCCATTCGAATGTTTGCCTGCCTTTAGCAGGTGTTTAAGTGAGCACACTCACTTTCTCAACTCCATCAACATGCCAGTAGTATTATTCCTGGTAAATGCATGTCCTTAAAGCATTCATATCCCAATTCCTAATATGTCAGGTTTACAGTTCCTACTTGTTTTTTTTTCCCAGCACCCACTGAAGTCGATGAATGGTGTAAACGTGGGTGCGTGCGTTGTGTGTGTGCGTGAAAGACACAGCAGCAGCAGCAGTGAGGTCATGCATCGGTTGGCCAACACAGAGGTTAAAATACTTTATTGTAGAATGCATCTGTTAAGAATAGCAGTGGTGTCACCTATCAGGACACAGAGGCGCATATCACAGCACAAAGATGCATATCTACTCCATGTGTCAGGCAAACACGAACATCCCACAGGGACACGAGCCGAGAACACGAAGACACCGATTTCCACCAAAAAGTCTTTGGGGTTGCCACAGACTATCATTGCGGCGCTTCATGCCGTGACGGAAAGATAATTATCGGCACGCAAGGCTTGTCCGTGGGTCCGGCCTTCACCCCAAAAACCAACCTCTGGGGGGCCCACATCATGTCCTGCGCTCCACCGCGCAGTTACATCTCAGGGGTTGTCTCGCCCGCCGCTGAAAGGAGAATTGACACAGCATGTAGCACGTCGCCAACCAATCCAGCGGGCCGGCCAGCCAGCCGCCAGCATGAATAACAAGGCATTGCAGACACACACACACAAAATGCAGGATAGTGGCACCACGCATAAACAAAGCAAAAAACGTCACTGGCATTGCGGAAAAAAGAGTGGAACCTCCATCATCGTCGTCGTCGTCGTGGTCTGAGGCACAGCATCTAAACTCTGCATCTTGTCACTGCAACTGATAAATAACAGCTGACACATTTAAATGGGGGGGGGGGGCCCAGCGCGGGAGACATTAGCATCGAAATCTCAGACCGCATTCTCGGCACAAACGGGTGCACCGTTTCCCAAAATGCCGCATTCAAAATGGTTCCCCCATCCCTCCCCGAAACTACTTTCATATCAAAGCAAATTCGGTAGTATTCTTTAAAATAAGCATGCTGAGTCGGTGAATATAGCCTACGTAATATTGCTCATCCCTGCACATCCAAACTTCGCGTTCCAATCTACAATCGAGGATATGAAGCCACGTGTGGTCAAAACTGACTGCAGCACTGTCGCTGCGTCCAGCAGCGAATAGGCAACGACCTATGGTGACAGTGAAGGTGATGACACTTTATTTAACACCATTGGAGATTCAATCTCACACGAAGGTGGCCACACAACTTCGAAACTCTGCCCTACACTGTGCCGCTATTATCCACTGCAGCGCCCTATTTTGTTTTCTTGTTCATGTTTTTGTCTTTTGATTGTTGTAGTTGCATCCGATTCAAGAGCCGAATGGCTCACATGGCTATACCAAATAAATAAAACTGAAACTGTTCGCGCAAGGAGACCACGCAAGAGTTAGAGAGGCTGCTGCGAACCATCCGTCCTTTCCTGCCTCAATACGCAATTACAATTACCCTCATTAAAAGTAACTAATGACTGCATTCATTAAGGTAATTAATTCATGTACTTGATAGATTACTTAATGATGCGCACCTGCGGGTAAGCCCACCCCAGCAGACATCCTGCACTGGAGTCCTGCATATGTCTGGAGGTGCAAACAACTCCCCACATATTCTTAGGTTTTTTCGGAAAAGTCACGTAGGTAAAAAATAAAAATTAATAAAAGTAAAATTAAAATAAAATACAAATCACGACGTTTCGGAGGCAACACAAGCTTCCGTCTTCAGGTGGAACCGACACAGCACGACTGCTGCATCAAGTAAGAGAAATTCCAAGAAAACAGTCCTTGTATATATACTGGTTGAGGGTGGGAGGAGCCTTTGTGAGGTTCGGTGCGGCACACATTTCCTTCCAAGGCCCTATGCCACATCTCCTACCAAGTTTGGGAATTTCTCTGCACCCTACCTGGCCCGCCCGCCGGCCCGCCCCCCCGCCCCCCACTTCATGGCCATGCTGTCCCTCTCCTGGCCCCCCAAAAAAACAACACCACGCACCAGGCAATTGAGAGAATGAAGCCATCGTGACAGCAGCCAGCCACTCCATCTGGGATCTCGACAGGGAATGCGTGTCGATGCAACCGAGCGAGGCACGTGGTTTATGACGCATACCCTGTGTACATTTGGTCTTCGTGCACTTAGCCTCGGTGTCGTCTCTGCGCACTAACGCCACTTAAATGTGTATTTTGTTTCGGATGAAACCACGTTATTATTATTATAATTTTTAGTTTCCGTCTCCAGCATTTCAAGCGATGACGCTGAATATCCACACACGACGTTGAGATGTGCGGCAGGGGGTTCGATGGGGGGAGGAGTGGGGGTTGTGAGACAATAATAATAATAAAAAAATGCTTTAACCGGTGCGCTCGATTATAAATTGCTGTCCGAAATCTCATCAGCAACCTCACCGGCAGATACCACCATGGACATTGCAGGGCGCGCGGGCGGGCGGGCGGGCGGGCCGGCGGCCACTCTTTGCGGAATGCTAATGTGTCGAGGGGCAGTCCACGCGGCGTTTTCGAGAGGACACAGTCGCAGATTCCCACGACCTGTTCTCTCCCCTGTTGCGTTTCTCAGTCGTTGTTCCCCCCACCCCCACACCACGCCGCACCTCCGATTAGCGGCGGTCGGCTACGTACGGTGCGAAAGAAGTTCAACACGCGTGCGCATACATTCCACGGTCACCAACCATCCGGCGGGCGCATTCAATTGACAGTGGCTTAATTTGTGAATTAATAGGGGTTTTTTGGGGGGGTGGAGGGGGGTTAGATCGCGTAAATAGAAATGTGTCTTTAAATCCGACACCACCCGACACCGCCAATTACTAAGGTTCGTAAACAGAACTTGCCGATTCGTTACGAGTTGAGCACACTGGTTGTGTGTTGGAGAGTAAACCCATGAACATTTACAATTCGAGTACGACGTTTACATTCCTTATCAGTGCCCTTACCTTATTACTGACAAATTCAGACATTATTGGTCACCCCGTGTCCCTTATAAATCTCAACGTTTATCCTACAAAGTTCCATCACAAGGAGAGAAACACAAATATTTTTAAAAAATTGAAACGTCTATACGCCGTATGGACCTCAAAACTCAATTTCCCCGTAAAAGAATACGGCTGAACCATATGGGTTAGCAGCTATGCGTTAACATGCACACGTCCAACATATACCTGCCTGGAATAACGCCGCAGCTGACTCCTGAGGCAGGGTGGCCTCGCTCTAAAGAAAGCTGTCTCAGGTGTGGACCAATCAATTTCAAGGACAGTGCATACATTATCATAGTTATGTTTTTTGTTTGCATCCTGACTGCAGGTATTGTGGTCAATGCAAACATGACTCCTTGTAAAAAAAGGTGTCAGTTTTGTTTCCAGATAAAAGGGTAAAAAAACAATTATCAAGGATATACTTTTAATTTACTATACAAAAATTAATAGTGTACAGCATTCAAAAAAATGTTTTACACGATTTTATTCATTTCCTTTCTACGTGACTTTACCGAAAGAACCAAAGAGTAATTCCTGCAGTCACGAAAGCTTCAAATCAAGAAAGTACAGGGTGCTTACAAATGTTTTTTAACACTTCTGAGAATTTGCAACAATACCACAAGAAATGTGCTCTGGAGAGACCACCTGGAGAAGATTCCAGGCACGCGTTGACAACGATGGCGAACACGTGGAGACTCCTTGACTTTTTAAAGCTATTAACATGACATTTGTTATCATCTTCTTGGTTCTTTCGGTAAAGTCACGTAGAATGGAAATAAAAAAATAATAAAAATAAAACATAATAAAATAATTCTCACGACGTTTCGACCACGACGCAGAAGACAGAGTCTGATTGACACACCCCAGGCATTCAGACTCTGTCTTCTCGAAAGACCTGTTCTCCACCTGAGGACGGCTGCTTGCGTTGTGGCCGAAACGTCGTGAGAATTATTTAATTATGTTTTATTATTATTATTATTTTATTATTTCCATTCTACGTGACTTTACCGAAAGAACCAAGAAGATGAATCCCTGTAGTCACGAAAGCTTTAAATCGAAATTTGTTATCATGTTACAGTGTATTATCCGTTCTTTTTCCATTAAAAACGATAGTCCCATGTAAGTGTTCACATTTTTTCTAGCACCCTGTATATATGATAGGGTATTGAATAGGGTGTTATAAGAGTACACTATATCCACTCTCACCAATTCCTCGTAAATTTTTCTAGAAACTATCCACAAATTCTGCATCACCCTTAGTGTTTCCCGCACGTTTGTAGAAATGCAAGCTGAAAAATATACACGGCATTACGTTTAAGCTTTTCAGATAACGATTCTTAAAATGAAATGCTAAATCTCCCTCCGTCGCATCGGTAATTGAAGTTCAAATATGAAGGGCACTGCATTGGAAGTTGTACACAAGGACAAATAAAATAAAGGGGCCACATTTGTAATCAACGCTGCCCTTATTCTGTTACATTAAAAAAACATAATCATAATAATTTAGAATTATTAGGCCCCTTTCACCAAAGTCTCGAGTGGGCTAATGTTTCAGCCAATTAAAAAGAAGCATGATTAAAACGCTATTCGGTTAATGTAATTGTACTGCTTGCACAGTGATACGGCGTTGATAGAAAATATGTAAATGTTAATTCTTGCGCGTGGGGTGGCAGCAATATGTTAAATGCCAAGGTCGAGGTCTGCTAGCCACGAGAGGCCATGTAACAGCGGTGTAACCTTGTATAGTGGTGCTGGCTTTGGCAATCGCCATAAAGTGAATTGTTCGACTGTAATGGGAAGATGATACCCAGCCACGTTAGTGCAGCAAGAGCCTTGATGAATGATGCCGCTCGTGCAATAGACGCGAGAGAAACGCGGGACTCCTTCGTCACCCTTCATCACCAATCAACAATTGACGTCCGAAAGTGAATGCGATATCAGTGTGTGCATCTACACGTCACTATGGTGCTGTTTCCATCAAATATCTGAAACAAAAGTTCAACTTTAAAACATGCAATAAAAATAATACGCAAATATTTTTTGTTATTTCGGCCAATCTAATTGGGCCTTTTTGTTTCTCATGCCACGTGCATTTTTTTTCTCTCCCAAAAACAGAGAAGTGTTGCAATCAACCCACTAGATGAACAGCATGCGGTCGAGGATAACAATATAATTACCCACTCGCAATAAACAGATCAGTGCGAAGCGATCTGAGTACCAAGAATGACCGCTTACAGTTAATCACTTCACGGTCAACAGCGAGCAACTTCCCGTGCTGCCCTGCTCGTTTCCAAGAAAAAAAACTCAAAGACAAGCGTGATTTATTATTAGAAAACTGGCAGGCCACTGCTGTTAGTTAATTGCCCTGCTGGATGAATTGCCACACTTACGGACACGAGAGTGCAGTTCAACTCTGAAAGTGTTGAATGTGCACCAGAGAGATTCCCTCGCTCAAATGAGCATTAACGCGGTGCCTCGTACGTCCTGTGTACAAGCCTGAGGCAGCGGTGGACAATTCCACAATCCCTTGGTGGGTGGCGCTAATTTTAATCCATAGGCTAAGCCACTGTTGACTTCCCCACGAAGTGAGAGTCATTTTATCGACCCCGGATGGGATGATAGGCTGAGCCATCCCCCAACCACGATTGAACTCGCAGCCTTTCAATTGTGAATCGCTCACGCTACCCCCCGAGTGACCTGGCCTGACAAAAAATTAACCCGTAAAAACTATAAATCCTTTATATGCGTGGCGGCTAGAGTCATCTCGTCCTCTGGCTTGAGATGGCTGCCACCTATGGGTCAGATGATTGCAGCGCAAGCATTAAGCAATTGGTAATTAAATATAATATTTTTGTCCTAAAAAGTGTAAAATTTTGGAAAAAAATTTTCACAAACATTAATTGTCACGCACAACGAGCCTGTGTGGAAAATGTCAGCTCGATTGGATCACGGGAAGTGGGTTAAAAAACGACCGAAAGATTTGCACGGTCGTAAGCGCGCAAGCAAGCACGCAAGCAAGCAAGTGAACTTAATATAAAGGATTTAAAAATGAACAGACGCATAAAGTGTACACATGGGGTGTGACTCAGTCCTCAAACGCACTGCGCTCTAACCCTGCCAAAAACTGAGTTCCATTACCGCCCATGGCTGACATCGTTGACGGGTGATATCTGATTTGAACGCGCGCTTCTCCACCCAACCCCCCTTCACCAAACCCACATTGACCATCGTGGTGAAATCTGTCCCAAAAATAACCCATCGCGACCGGAAAGACGCTCGTCCAGTAGTTGATTGACAAAGAACTAGCAAACATACTACTATATTCTTGGTTCTTTCGGTAAAGTCACGTAGAAGGGAAACAATTAAATAATTAAAATATAAAACAATAAAATTATCACGACGTTTCGACTACAACACAGGCAATCATCATCAGTGGGCATTTTTTTGCTGTGGATTTCACAACTGATGATGATTGCTTGTGTTGCAGTCGAAACGTCGTGATAATTTTATTGTTTTATATTTTAATTATTTTATTATTTCCCTTCTACGTGACTTTACCGAAATAAGCAAGAATATGAATCCCTGCAGTCACGAAAGCTTTAAATAAAAACATACAACTGTTAAACAAAGTTATATACGCCTCGAGTTTCCTGGCTGGCTGCTTAGCTGGGCTACTTTCCACCACCCAACAAAGTTTAGTGGCTGCTGCGGGCCGTTGCGACCGCTAACTCGCGTTGACTTGAAGCGGCAGAAGAAGTTCGTAGTGAAGAGGTGGGAGTAACAAATACAGGAGACCGGCATGGGTTCATTTAAGATTGGGTAAACTTTTAAATGTGCGCTCCTCGTAGTTGTAATTCTCTCTGACGAGCTCTTTTTTTCAGAAGCGACCTGGCCACGAATCATAGCTCAACGAAGTGTCTTGTCGTCACGTGGACATTTACAGCAGGCAAAAATACTCGAAATATTCTGGTGAAAAAATACTTGGTGCGTTCTGTAAACATCGCCACTCTCCCGAGTACTTATTTGAGGCTGAGTCGACCTAGGGGAGGCCGAGGACCGGTTCGGATAAACGTCACTCGGTGTTTGGTGGCCGTGAGCGAGAATCGAACTCGGGGTCGCCTGGTTCGTAGCGCAGCCGTCGTGAACCGTTTTTGAAGCTCCAGTGCCACCTGGAATTGTAAGTCGATCTTTGTGCCTCCTCTTTCTCCGTCTCCGCTCTGAGCCAAAGGCGATTTGCCTGAAACGTCAGCCTATTGTTATATATGTGTGTTCTGCAGCAGCTGGGCTATCCGAATATTTAAGTCGTCGATGACTCTGCCAATTATCCCATCCGAAATACGCGACAAATGTGATATCACGAAAAGAGTTGGATAAAAAATCTCACCTCTGTTCTCACTTGCTCCCGCCTGTGCCAAAGTGCAATTGATGAAGACACATTTACAAACCAATACATTTTCATAAAGTAAGTAAATATGTTGTAAATGTTCATCGTAATATATATTATTGCCTTTAAAAACGGTGCCAAAACGAAATACCGGATCTACACATTTGCTTGTAAACGTGGCCAATAACCATCGCACTATTCCTGTAAAATGTAATACATTTTCACAGATTGACATGGAAACGTAACACGAATCTATAAATATATGCAGAGGAATGGCATGTTAATGCACTTCACACAAAAAACACTTGCACATATTAAGCTTTATTTTATATTAAAATCACAACACAAAGCCATCCCTTTAAAGTGGTGGCAATGTGGTACCGCTGAATGACACGGAGATGAGGAGTCCGTGATAGATGAAAGCAAAACACACACACACAACATGAAAAATCAACATGCAAAACAGCCTGAGTGATGGAAGGTCTGAACTAAAGCAGTCATATGCAGTCGATAATATTTGGTCTTTAGTCTAGATCAGTGGTTCTTAACCTGGGGGTGCACTCATCCCCTGGGGGTAACGAGACACGGACAGATTATTTTAGAGGGTAAATCATCGAACACACAAATGAAGCACCGGGCACGTAAATACAACTCCCTTATTTCATCAATGCTCTGTGTTTATAAACATTACACATGTTGTAACGATTAAGAACCAAAGGGATGCAGGCTGCAGCAAAGAATAAGAAACACTGCTCCAGGATCATTGATCCTAACCCCAGTCATCTCGAGTCCACGCAAAACAGCTTTCAGTAATTCTAGATTTGAAGCTTTCGTGACTGCAAGGATTCATACTGTTAGATTTTTTTTCGGTAAAGTCACGTAGGTAAAAAATTAAATTTAAAGTTAATAAAAGTAATAATGGAAATAAAAATAAAATAAAATAATAAATCACGACGTTTCGGAGGGAACACAAGTCTCCGTCATCAGGTGGGACCGTCACAGCTAAAATTACTGCATCAAGTGATGCAGTAATTTTAGCTGTGCCTCCGAAACGTCGTGATTTATTATTTTATTTGTATTTTATTTCCATGATTACTTTTATTAACTTTAAATTAAATTTTTTACCTACGTGACTTTACCGAAAAAAAAATCTAACAGTATAGCTTTCAGTAACCCCGCTCCCCCTGCCTCTGACCCCCGCCTCCATCCCCCCAGCAGCAGCAGCAGCTTTCCGTGGTTAACCAACCATCAGGTGCGTGCAGCGTGTACCGGCTTAATTTATGGATGGAATGGATTGGTTGAACCGCCTCCATCAGCGTACCTCTGATCAGCACAGGTTGCTAAACGTACCTTGGGAATGCAGTTCAACATACATACATACGTACATCTACAATGGCGGAGACAGGATTTTCAGATAGGTGGGGGGGGGGCGCAACCCCTCCAGCAATGAAAGATGATAGAGGAGTTGTTAGTAAGTGAGGGTCGAATTCGAACCGCGTTGTGTGATCGACATCGCGCTCACTGAAGGTGTTGATACCTTCAGGGAAGTCGTGGACTGTTTACGCAACTGCGCACAATTTCTGTGAGTCACTTATAACCGCGTTGCCATTACTTATTGCCAATTATGGACTCAGACTATTGTTCTATCATCTCATAGAGTCCCTGGTCACGTAATAATATGCTACACAGTGGCAGTGGGGGTCGCAAAATGCTGATTTATTACTAATAAACCCCAATGATCCGATCGAAATTAGGGATTCGATCGGATCATTGTGGGGGCACGTGCCACCCCCAACCCTACTGGCTCCGCCAGTGTACAAATACATCCAGCGATCGCCAACCATCCAGCAGGTGCGTTCAACTGACAGTGGCTTCAATTGTGTACGAACAGAAAAGAGTGATAATCATTTTTTTTTCAAGGTGGATTGCAAGAGAGGTTCGTGAGGGCTAGAGTGGAAGAGGAATACGGCTCTGGACGTGAGCGGCTAGAGCGAGCTGGGTGTGTGATTGATAACCTGAGCTCAGGTAGCTTTTCATCGGTACCTTGGCTCACGTGGGACCCATAACGGAGCCCACAGCTGCTTTAAACGATCTCTCTACATCATGGGACCTCCTTTGCCAGTACCAAAATATACCAATAGGGTTTTTCCCCTTTTTTCTGGCAACAAAACTGACACCTTTTGCAAGGAATCATGTCTACATTAACCGCAATACTTGCAGTCAAATGCAAACAAAAACAAAGAAAGCTGTCTCTGGTGTGGACCAATCAGTTTCAAAGACAATGCATAAATTACCAGAGTATTGTGTTTTTGTTTGCATTTGACTGCAAGTATTGCGGTTAATGTAGACATGATTCCTTGCAAAAGGTGTCAGTTTTGTTGCCAGAAAAAAGGAGAAAACCCTATCGATCTCTCTACCTTTGTAAATCACTCGTAACCGACACAAAGGTAAATGCTCTGGATGCCAACATAAACCCCCCTTTAGATTAAAAAAATATATAATTCTCTTTTCTATTTTTATTTATGGCTCTATTTTAAAACCACCCCTTCGCTGTGATTAATGGCTGTCCGGACGAACAGAATGTCTTAAGTAAATAGGTGAGCATGTGAATAATGGCTTTCGTGATATATCTCAACCGAGGTATATCTCCCAGCTCGGGCCAAATTGGAGTCCTCAATTTGACAGCGTCATAAATATTACTTTAATACCTCGGAATGCAACATATTGTTTGTGCTTGTTTGTGAGAAAACTTACCAGTGGCTAGGATAAATAGCAATGTTTTTTTTGTTGCCTCTCCAACATAAATACATGCTTGGTTTGTTTTTGTAGGGAGCAGTTACCATTGTCTTGATTAAAATGCATTGAGTTATAGTCGCAGATGATATGTGTTATAAAGACTCAATTTATTTCTAAATGTGATCTGGTGTTGGCCTTTTGCCGCACAATGAACAAGTTTTGGTCACGTGAACAGCCTCATGCTAAATTAACCACAGCCCTCGTCTGAGACCAGCAGAGCACGATGAACATTGAACCACAGTGGGGTAACTATGCATGCTTAGAAAACAGGGGCTCCAGGGCCCAAGCAGTTACAACTATTTTAGAAATGTGCGTAAGCTTAGAATTGTCTTAAATCTCATTTTACATAAGGGATTTATTCGAGAAAATTTGTGGGAATTCCGTGAGAACTTAGAGACGATCAAAACGGTGAAGAACCACCCTCATGTCCGCCATTAGTCACGTGCACACGCAACAACAGACCTCGCACCTTAGACCTTTCAACTATATCCCTACACCAACCCTCTGTCTTCTTTAGGACTCCCACCAGCTAGAGCATCCTTCCAGAACTATCCAACACTCGTGGGCTACTACGTGGGCACGCACACAAACTGTCAACCCTATGCAGACCACGGGCTCAAGATGAACTGCGAGTTGTGAGATTTTGGGCCACATTTTCTACATTTTTTGAATTGGTGGTCTCATACGACAAAACGATCCATGCGTGCAGTTCGTTTTGTGTCGTGGTCTGCATCGGGGTTGGGAGCTTTTGTACGTGCAATGCACATATTTATGCGTTGTTAAATCTACAGTCACCAATGACTGTAAACAAAAAAACATAATATTTTTTTTACTTAAATTTGAAGAAAAAATCCCTTCGAGAATGAGCGTGACAAAATTATCGTTTTGAATGCAATGTGATAAATAAATAAAACAACCTTTACAGCAGACCACGTGGACTAGTGCAGAGCCTCCTGGTGTGGATTAAGAAGTCACTTGCAAATATTTCAGAAGCAGTTCCGCGAAATTTCCCTTCCACGCCTGTCCACTAACCGCCAATAGCCGCGCACAAAAAGACGCAAATCTAAAGCTCATCGTACTCATCACCAAAAGGTAATGTATTAGCATCGATCAAACGAATCACTTCACTCAACCTCAGTGTATCTCCTTGACCACGACCCGCACCTCCGATGAGCACAGTTGATTACGTAAGGTGCGAAAGAAGTTCCACATACCACGTACTCAAGTAGGGACAAATCATTTTTATGAAGAGCAAGGCTGCACTCCGAAACGTGTGGCCGCAGATAAAGCAGTGGTCACTAAACGCACACACGCGCACAAACACTGAGAGCAAGTCGGGTACATTAATATAACCGCACGGCAAGCAGTGTCGCAACCAATGATGCTGGCAGACAGAGCAGCGGAGCAGATGCCCGTCGTGGAAGATACCGCATGGATGAGCAACCACCCAAGGTGCATTCGCACGGAGGTCATGTGCCCTGCGTTACTCATAAAATCGCCGCCCTTTTTTTATTTGTGTTTTGAATTGGCCTTACTATATTCTTAGGTTTTTCAGGTAAAGTCACGTAGGTAAAAAATGTAAATTAATAAAAGTAAAATAAAAATAAAATTAAAATCACGACGTTTCGGAGGCAACACAAGCTTCCGTCTTCTTCGTGATTTTTATGTAATTTTTATTTTACTTTTATTAATTATTATTTTTTACCTACGTGACTTTACCGAAAAAAACCTAAGACTATGAATCCTTGAAGTCACGAAAGCTTCAAATCTAGAATTGGCCTTACTATCTCTGCGAGATCGGCGATGCCCCATTGCGCTCCGTTTCAATTGCATCAGAGCGCACTCGCGAGAGACGCGTACACGACATTGCACATTCAAGAATGCCACTGCCTGTGGCATTTTGTAAATCAATTTTGAGCGTGTTTTTTAGCTCTTAAAATATATATTTTTAGCATTCGACCATGCCTACACATCGGAAGTCGATCTAATAACAAATGCTTTACTCGCTTACTGCATTCGCGTA
>CM025624.2:2582855-2612845 GCA_014621495.2 Entosphenus tridentatus | reverse complement strand
AGAAACTATAAACTATAACGTTGTTATATTAGCCAGCTCACTAAGCTACAGAGCTCTTTTTCAGAAGCGACCTGGCCACAGATGACAGCTCAAACACGTGGCTTATTGCGCGGAAATGCACAGCAGGCAAAATACTCTGAAACGAATGTTTTGAAATGTGGAGGGGAAAACCGGAGGACCCGGAGAAAAATACACGCGACCACGGGGGGAGAACATGCAAACTCCAAATATACAGCAGGCGTCAGGATCGGTATCAAACCCACGACCTACTGTACACCGGGCGAGGTAATTAACGTCTCGTCACCATGGCACCCTTAATACAGGGCCTCTAAAAAACCTTCCCTGGTTTCTGTTGAGGCACACACATGCCTAGCGGGCAGATTTTCACCGACTTTTCACTTCATTACGAGTCAGAAGGTTTCCGACCACTCACACAAAACAATTTCACTTGCCAAAAAATACTGGAACGAGGCACCACTATGAATGATTTTACTGCAGAGCATGGTAATGGACGAAGCGCAATGACTCCACGCTGCTGGAGGAGATTTGGCGGCTCGTAACAGTCACACATTTTGAAGAAGACACGAGCAAGGAAGATGTATCAAAAGACCCAGCTGGAAAATCAAACGCCTCGTTGGACTTGTGAAGTACTCGTCCCTGACGATGTGGACTGCGCATCTTCATCAGGGGCTTCGGTCTGCACCGGTGGGGGAAGGGGGGGGGGGGCTAGAGGGTACCCCCCCCCCCCCCCCCCGGCCCCCCAGTCAGGAGGGCAGGGAGGGGGGGCCTTGCAGGCGCTGACTTTCCAAAGTGCCACTGTGGTCATCCGGAACAAACCGTACAACATAATAACGACGCGATGTCCGATTCACAAATACGAAGGGCGAGACGTCACGGCGATGATACACTACTCCAATGCTTCGGACGCGGTTGTCCGGGCTTCACCGCCTGAATGTGAAATTGTAGTTGTTGTTCTGCATCTACATCAGCGCATGCGATATAAGAAGATGCCGCCTCTCTGCCCTTGACTTCATGGAGCGGATCGGCACTGTGGCACGAGCACTACAACCGATTGTTGAGTGATCTGGTCCGAGGTATGTCCAGCAGTGATCGTGAGCACCTGAGGTTGGCAGTCCTAGACTGCAATCAATACAAATACTCCTTTGTTGAAGCTTTGGCTCCCCATCTTGCTAAGGGATAATGCAGAAGTGTCAAATTAATGGTAAGATCGCTGCTGTCCTAGGATCCTCCAGACGCTATGCAAAACAATCACATTCATAACAGAAATAATAATTTTAACACAAATCTACAATGCTTTGATTTCACCACTGTCGCCATGCGACAACAACTGAAGGGACACCTGTTGCGTGAGCGAGGTGTGACGCGTACCTAATCGGTGACGTCACAAAGGGGACACACGAACGGCGCCGATTGGTCCATCAAGGTGCGGGGCGATCCAAGGCGGAGGGGCGGGGGTGACCTCCCCCCCTCCACCCCATCTCTCTCACATCGCTGGAAAGGTTGAGAGGTTTTCATACCCGTTGGTTCTTTCGGTAAAGTCACGTAGGTATAAAAATAGATCACGACGTTTCGATCGCAACACAAGCAATCGTCACCAGGTGGGACAACCACAGCAAGAAAAAAACTGCAAGAAAAAATAGCAAGAAAAAATAGCAAGAAAAAATAGCAAGAAAAAACTGCTGTGGTTGTCCCAACTGATGACGATTGCTGGTGTTGCGATCGAAACGTCGTGATCTATTATGTTTCTACCGACGTGACGTCACCGAAAGAACCAAAGAGTATGAATTCCTGCAGTCACGAAAGCTTCACATCAAGATTTGGAGGTTTTTCTCTCTCTTTCTCTTTGTACCAGTGTACGATCGACGGGTCACGGACACGGGGACCATCGTTTTATTCGTACGGTGACCATCTTTATTGCAATATAACCCACAGGTTACCGCGTGGCTGAACGAGGAGGGGGGGGGGGGTTAAAGAGAAGTGTTCCTTCCTGTACTTGGTAAAACTGGCATCTTTGCTTACAACGTGAACGCACAACTCCACGCCACGTGGTGAGCTCTCTCTTACTTCTCACTTTCACGGTTATTTGTTTAATCGTTACAAAGTGCATGGGAGAACAACAACAACATTTTAAAGCGGTCTTCACTTCAGATAATTTCCGCCCCCCCCCACCCAAAAAAAAAACATGTTTACAATGGACTGATAATGTTACACTCTCACACATTATTCTAATTCGTAATCCAGACCTGCAGCTATTTGGTAATAAACGAAATTACCGGCAGGTAAGAAGAAAAAAAAACATTTTCAACTTGTTGAGGAATTGCCCTGAAATCCAACGGTCAAGAAATGTCAATACTGTATTTAAACCAATGGTGGCAGATATCAAAGCGAGCACATACATTCCCTTTTAAAGAGGTTTTACTCTTCCAATTCGTCTCTCCTTTAGCTACAGAAAAGGCAACATTTGTGGACAAAGTCCACTTCCTCTGGCACAATGCAACTCACACCTTCCAGGCACTACCAAACCTTGTTCAAACTAAATGTCCTCACTACTCTAATAAATCTGATTACTACTTCAGGAAATATTTACTTTCAATCGATGCACTGGCATTTGTTTTACGCGGCACACACACACACTCTGCGACACTTATGTTGATGGGATTTCTGAGAATCCCATACTTCATACGTTGGAGGCGAACACTTATTTCCATAAAAACGGACATTAACGTCTTTGTCTCAGGGATTACAGTATAAACAGCCATACACCCCAACACTGTTATCGATTTTATGCAATAATAAACCCTGACACAATCCGTGTATACTTTGATCGGGAGTGCTCAAAAGTGGATGCGGCGAAATATCTACAGGCGACATTTAACGTCAAACGAAAATGCTGCTTGTTCTTGCTGAAGCAAATGAAACAGAACTCATTATCTTCTTGGTTTCTTTCGGTAAAGTCACGTAGAAGGGAAATAAAAAAAACAATAAAATACTATTCTCACGACGTTTCGGCCACAACGCAAGCAGCCGTCCTCAGGTGAAGAACAGGGCTGTCGAAAGACAGCGTCCGAATGAACACCACCAAGCTTGGCAGCGTATGTTTAAGCTGGGTTAGAGGAGGAGAGCGCCTTGACAAAGGAATTTACATATCAACAGAGGAATTTTGCATATTTATGAAAAATATAGATATGGGATTAGTCACTACTTGTAGAATGTGTAGGTGGTGGGGAGGTCTCAAAGTCATATTATGCTCGTGTATTATGAAGGATTAGCAGTCATAAAGGGAGGAAGTAGGATTAGCAGTAATAAAGACCGCATTAATGAACACATTCCACTGCGCTAACGTACTAAGTAGAAACGTTGGCCGAGTTGACGCTTAACGCGAGCAACGCAACACGAAGGCCTTGAAGCACTGCCGTGTATAGAACAAAGCACAGGCAGTACACCCGTTCACGGGCAGTCCTCGACTTACGTACAGTTCGTTCCCGAGACCGTTCCGTAAGTCGAACGGTTCATAAGTCGGAACACAGTAATTTACTGTATATTTAAATGCACACACACACACACTCGCACTCCCAGCACGAGGCCGACTCATCAACGTATCAGCGGAGTATCGCTCAGTTGAACAAAACAGTGCCGCGGTTCAATTTGCCAATCGAGAGTGAATGTTTAAAAAAATATATATATTTCACGGAAGCTGGTTCGTAAGTGAGGGTGTTCGTAAGTCGGGCGTTCGTAAGTTGAGGACTTCTTGCGCAGAAACAAACATAATAGTAATCAGCACTGGCTGCAGCAGATCACAGACGACACTGGCAGCGAACAGGATAAATGCCAGCGATAACGGAGACCCGTTCATACTCCACGCTGTTAAGCAGCCACCAAAGGAGTTTTGCCTCCACGGCTGCGAACAAAGGAGCTCAATTCAAAAGAGGCAATGGAAAAAGAGGATTCAATGTTCCAAGTTCTCAGACAGTGACGGGTTCTTCTGGCATCAACATCTAAAGCATGAGAATTACCTCCCATTACACATCACCGAATGGCTTGTAAAGGCTGCGTGGCCTCATTGCCTCAGACACTTTTGACCACGTGGTCCTTGCTGTTCATCTTATTGTGCCTTCTCAAATAACCAACAGAATATCAACCATCGTACTGACAGCCTCTGGTACCATGCCGACGGGACAAGCTTCAAAAACATATTACCCCGGTCTTATTATTTCCCCTGGTTTAATCCAACTGCACTTTCGGCATATTGTCTCGAAGACCAAATAAATCCATTCAAACATTCTCACAAGAGCAAGTGCATCTCTGTGCTCCAAGCCGCCGAGACTGTTAAAGTGATGTTCCACGGGACGTTTGCCAATCCCTCAAGTGGTCTTTCGAAAAGTGTGAGTCGCAATTAAGCAACGTGCCACCATGAGGTTGTTCATCGTACGACAGAAGCAATATTTTCTCTCGGTGACCAGCCTGAGCCTATCAACCCGCTACACTCTATACTCCAGTTCAAGCAATGAGTGGCTGCTTGGATTCTCCTCCAGGATCTGAGTTGCACGATAGACACTTTGCGTGGCACCGTTTGAAACAGGAGGGGGTGAGAGTGCAGTTGTGTTGACACATTTCGGAATTCTTCCATTTCCACTGCAAATAAGTGTATCGTGCCCCAGGTGCATACAGAATTCGTAGGAGGTTGGGTTCCGCGGGCGTTTAAACCCAGTGAACTGCACCTGCAACTCCTTATCTTACCGGGGGCATATTGCTCATCCATGTATGAATTAATCAGGCATTTATCTTTTTCAAAAACTGTGAAATGTTTATAGTCTGGCAGCAGGAAAGGCTTACGAAAACATAATTCGAATCTTAATGGGTTCTGTTCAGTTGAATGCTGCTGCTATATAAACTGTTAATTTGTAATTTTGATTTAGGCTAAACATCACTGTATATTTAATATTAAATCTTGCCTTAGCAAGTTGTTTCTATCAATAACCATATTCAGATGCAATTCAGATTGATGGCATGATTCAGTTTAACCAATACTGCTACTTCAAATTGTAAAACTGATGTTTCAAATCAAGATTACACTCATGTTTATAAACGTGTATTTTAACATGATTTACACATAAAAAAAAATATCCTCCATCAACAAAAGGCAACGCTTAAATTCATAGCCATTCTGGGGTATCTGCCTGCTCTGATCTAGCTACACTGTGCTTGGTATTCTGAGCATCCTCGGTTAAATGTGATGTACAGCAGGAGAAAGCCCACGAGATTAGTTGTATGAGTTTTAGAGGGCCTGGCTGCTCCTTGGCACTATACATTCCACGTCGCCAAATGAATACTAAAGAGACGGCACTGGTACAGGACCATGCTTCTCGATAAGCAACTTGGGTATGCAGACCAGCGCTCGCCTTTACCTCGATCCAATATGCGTCGGTCATTGTGTTTAAAGATGAGGACGAGAGAGTCAGTGGAGGATGAAACGGCAATCAAGACATCGAGTTAAAGAGCACTCTCCCACTCTTGCATAAATTCAAACACGTGTCTTAAGAGCCATGTTCCTAGGATGGCAAGAATGGAACAATGGTGTATGTTCTTTATCTGATATGCATATTTACAGCCCTTGTTTTTTTGTTATCACGTAAGATACTTTATGTTTTGATTTAAAGCTTTCGTGACTGCAGGGATTCATATTCTTGGTTCTTTCGGTAAAGCCACATAGAAGCGAAACAATAAAATAAAATAAAAAATATATACAATTCTCACGACCTTTCGACTGCAACACAAGCAATCATCATCAGGTGTGAAATCCAGATAATTTTATTGTTTTATATTTTTATTATTTGATTGTTTCCCTTCTACGTGACTTTACCGAAAAAACCAAGAATATACTTTATGTTGTCAGTTTCAAACGTGAAGCGTAATATTTATACGATCGCCAGGTCAGTGATGTGCGATTGTCTCCTTTCAGTTTGGCTCTGCACAAACCAGGTTGAAGGAAACACAAAACAGCTGCGACGGCCAGCATGATCTGGCCGTCATCACAACCCCTGAGCAATACATAAATTACTGTAAGTGGGAGAGATGGCCTTTGCAACCTAGCCAATGGCATCGTTGGATCAGAAGGTGCACAGCATCTTACTTTTGTTTTACTGAAAGTATAAAATGTGTATACTTTGCATAGTACACATATACCTTAACGATGTGGTGTAAATGTCAATTGTAGACTTGCGCTGTACACTTTTAGAAACATGTTCTGACCCAACATAACCAAATATTAAAACATTTTCCCCCAAATGATTTACCGTAATGTTTTAATAATAATAAAATATTATTTGAACCCCAAAGCATTTGAAATTGCAGACGCAAGATTTTTGTTCTTCAACGAGGTGTCCATGACGAAAGCAGCATGCACTTCTGATCACTCCTACAATTCACTCGGCCCCAGAACATGAAATCACCATTGCATTTACATTCATACACGATTAAACGTTAGATCCCGATTAGCTAAAGATTGTTAAAGGCTGGATAGACTTCAAGACGCGTGTATCTGAAGCTCCATAACTAGAGCAAAATGTATGAAAAGAGGGGTAATCATTATGCAGCTGGATTCATCAATCTTGTGAGATCCAGATACCACAGCATGCGAGAGCCTATCGCACTTTCGACACGTGTGAGCCAAGCAAGGATCACATATCAGGACGTGAGAGGAAGCCAATCAGACATTAACACCCATCGTACGAGGCATCATTGTTACTTTGTCATTTAAGCCAGATGCGGTGGTACCACATGCTTTAGGAGGCAAGGGTTGATGGATCATCCTCCCAGAGCCCCTTGGGCTACGAGGTGGCCAGAAGATGGTGGTACAGCGAGTGGGTTCATAAACCTATCTGTGCAGACCTTTGATTGTTATTCCTCATTGTGGGTTTTATCTTCCAAATAATTCTCTCCCCCCCCCCCCACCACATGTAAAATACTCTTGAAATTTAACTGATAAAACTGGATCCAGTTGAAAAAGTAACAATGGATAATCAGCAAGGCCTTCCTGGGTGAATAAATGTAATTATGCACATGCCTGAGAGCTATGAATATATTCCAATCAAGCTTTGATACGAGTCACCCGAATGAGTCCTAGTCTATTCAAAGCTCGCACATTAATGAGAGCTATGAATACATTCCAATCAACCTCTGATACAAGTCAGCCAACGAGACCGAGTCGTGTGCGATGTGCCCCGTCAAATTTCAGCGAGCTCGACGGTCAAATTGGTTTTGGCATCGCAGTTGCACTGACAACAGGCACCCTGTAAGACCACCCTGTATCTTCACTCATTCGTGTAAGGGAAATACCAAAAAAGTGTTTCTTAAAATTGTATTTCTCCGTAATGCACAACTAAAATGTTTATATATATAGTGAGCAATCTCACATTGGGTCATATCATATTCGGCAACAAAATTTACCGCGCGAAGCAATATTCTGTTCTGCCAAAATTACGTCTCTTGCTGTCAAGTGGGTGTTCCGTCGTTATCGTCGTTATCTATCCACTTTAATATTTAGTACATGGATTGTTGTGGAGAGACCATAGACAGACGAGTGGGTTTCCTTTTCACGCCCGGTGGATTAAAACTCTTGGTGTACACGAGGCAAAGTTTGAAATGTTATTTTTTCTTTCAGACTGGATTAGAACAAGCTGGAATGTGGAATGATCACCACACAACTTGTGCTTTCGCATTTCAAACGGGTAGTCTGCTGGAACATTCGGCTCTCCGTGCCTCTAGTGCACTCATCATGTGAAGACACGTCACTAAATTTCGATGTAAAGCTTTCGTGACTGCAGGGATTCATCTTCTTGGTTCTTTCGGTAAAATCACGTAGAATGGAAATAATAAAATTATAAAAATAAAACATAATAAAATAATTATCACGACGTTTCGGCCACAACGCAAGCAGCCGTCCTCAGGTGGAGAACAGGTCTGTCTTATCGACAGAGGACGGCTGCTTATTATTTCCATTCTACGTGACTTTACCGAAAGAACCAAGAAGATGACACGTCACTAGTTTGGTGATGAACAAGGGAGCAACAGCGTCTCAATGATCCGATTCACAAGTAATCCATGAATGTCAGTCTTCACGTAACTATAGTCACCCATTGAAAACAATCGGTTACGCGTTCAGAAAGCACGTGGCCCACTGCATGATTTACGCTCCTGGTCACCTGATGTTTCCATGCCAAAAGAAAATGTACTGTACTGCAGATAACCAATAATAATTATCAGTATTGTAACCATTCTGCCAAAGTGCACTTCATTCATTTCACAATGGCATGTGGTCAGAAATGTACACAAACGATTTGCTGCAAAGCATCTTCTTGAACTCCCTCGGATGCTTTGCTATGTAACACACCACGTGTGTCCACTGCCCACCTATTGTCAGCATGTTTTCAATACATTTGTAAACTTGTACAATTGTACGTTCAGTACTTTAACATGATACAGGAGTTGCAAGGGGAACTTAAATCATCTCCATTGAAACAGGGGGTTAGGCCTGCTGACTGCAAGTCATAACAAGACCGTTAACATCAATCCCTACAATATGATGACTTTTGGTATTCAAGGAAATGGCTATGCATAATAATCAATTGATGCCCATGCATTTCATCACTGAGTGTAGATAACATCCCCCAACTCAGAACACTTCGTCAGAAGTTGCTCATCCGCGCTGAAAAAGTTATTAAATTGGGTTTATATAACCAGTGCTTCTGAAATAGCCGACCTAAAACTTTTGGCCTCAAAACGCATTTGAATTTGTAGTAATTTAATTCCCACTTGAATCCACCAAATAGCTCTCACTCAGCCGATTCCATGACTGAAACTGCACATCTATCTTCACAATTCTGCATCTGCTATGAAAAATAAATGTCACCCTTAAAACACGTAATTTTATACATACTCTTTGGTTCTTTCGGTACCTACGTGACTTTACCGAAAGAACCAATGCGTAAGGATTCCTGCAGTCACGAAAGCTTCAAATCAACACAATTTTATGTTATCACGAAGATGCATCTCAATGCTTACAACAGAACACAATCCTATAAATGCATTTTTGATTGCAAAGAAACACATCTCATTCATATATTTAGAGCTTTGCGTACACTAAGATCGGCGTAGACTCCTGCGAGCTTATTAGCTCCACAGGCCCTGCACAACCAGCACCACGCCTCTCAAAAAACCTCCGACAACTTCCACTCAGTGGGAGGTTACTGCTTCTCTGCTGCTACTGCTGCTGCTGCCCCAAGTTGTGTCAAATTCCAAACACGGCATGGCCATTCATGCTGTTATCTCCCTGCCCGTTCCAATCCAGGCACAAAACCTTACTCTTCTCTTCTGCCCATGACTGACGTGCTAATCTCTCACAATACTAGGGCCACTGCCCCAGCCTCTGTGGTTGGACCATCTCTAGCTCCACCCACCTACCTTGATGCACCCATCTCAGGCCTATATAAGACCTTGTCTTAGCAGCTCTCTCTCTCTCACCTGAAGACGATTGCTTGTGTTGCGATCGAAACGTCGTGATATTTTTATATCTACGTGGCTTTACCGAAAGACCCATAGAATATCTAAGAAGTGTCTATATTTACATCATTCCTTAATAACATATGGACGTATTAGCGGTACACCGGTACAGCATTGCCCTTGAGTGAGCTGCAGATTCTCCATCAGCAGTTGCCTTAAATTCAGCAGCTGCTTTCCCTGTCGAACGTGTGACACGAGTCGTAAACTTTCGATGCCACTGTCCTCCAATTATTCCGGGAAATTAATCGAGGAACCGACCAACCAAGTCTCGGGCATGAGGATTCAAATCTTGGCCTTTGGAAAAGGGAGCCAGCCAATCGTCAACAGGCTGGGTGCTGCTATACGGCAACAGACTGTGCAGCTTCGTGTTCGGCCGCTCATAATGTCCGTCTTACGACTGCTTCGACATTACGAAAAACCGACTTTGACGCACTACCACCACCAGCACCACCACACCGCAAGATTTTCTCACCGGAAAATAAATGATCGCGAAAAAATGCGATTTTTTTTTTAAATACCGCGCACCACCGGTGTACCGCCAATACGTTCGCATTCCTCCCCGTTTCTGTGGTCACTGCGACACGCATCCCACCATTTCGTACAGCATCTTGAGATGCAGCGGCGTTTATATTCTCTATAAATCCAAATTCCATGGTACTGCATATCATTGCATTCAAATGAGAATCTGGCAGCACAGATGGCATGTCATAGTCAGAATTGATGAAATAGCATCGGTGAAGGTGCACCAATGGACACATTGATAAGACTGCCCAATGCTATCCAACACCAGCTATATGCAACTGAAGAAGTATTTAACACTAGGAGACCTCCTTTACCAGCGGCAAAATATAGTAATAGGTTTTTACCCTTTCAAATGGTACAAAAACTGACACCTTTATGCTTACCCAGAGCTCTCAACTCTTGATAGTGCACTGTCTTTGAGTTGTACGCCTTTTGGCGTCATCTGGTCCAACACCAATGGAGACTAGGCTCTAAGAAAAGCTGTCTCGGGTGTGGACCAATCAACTTCAAGGGACAGTGCATATCATTATCATCATCAGAGTTGTTTCTTTTTGTTTGCATTTTGACTGCTTGTGTTGTGGTTATTGCAAACATGATGCCTTGTATAAAGGTGTCAGTTTTTGTACCAGTTGAAAGGGTAAAAAACCTATTACTAAGTAATTAACACTTGCCATGATGATAATCATTGTAGGCTGGCTTCAGGGTGCTCCACACACGAGTATTGTGAAAGCAAGGGCACTTGAAAACGAAATCATGAGATTATGTACCGGTCGCTTAATAATCGGTTGTGGCCAGATTCAAACCAACAAGAATTGAAATATAAAACAACCTCGACTGCTTCGCATTGTCGAGCAACGAGGAGCAGAGTGCTCCTATCCGTGTGCCACCGGGGCAGACGAGAGATGTCGTCATGTGAAGTCGTCATGTGGGATGGAGTAACGCCTTTCCCGCGCAGTCTCATCACCCGGCCACTGGCCGCAGCGTGAGCAGAGCAGAGGTCGCAAACGGGTTTTGATTCCTTACCCGTACCCGGCCGCACCAGGGTCGAAAACGGCTACCCGTACCCGTACCCGGCCGGGTACGGGTAGCCGGGTATCGGGTAGGGTACGGGTATCAGGTACCCGGTTGCGACCTCTGGAGCAGAGGCAGTCCGGAGCCCCGGCGTGCGACGGACCCTGTGACGAGCGCGGCGCGAGTGACGAATGGGGACTGTGTCGCCGGCACCTCTCTCCCTCTCTCTCAAAAGATCACGTGAAGCAGAGACCGGCCTTCACGGCGGATGCCCGTGGTCAGTATTAGCAGGGAGTCTTATTCGAGCCCAGGCAGGTTTAATTTTATTGGCACCCCTTCGTCAATCCACCGTGCCTCACCCCCACACTACTGCCGAGATTGAGTTGCCTCCCTTAAACGGGTTCTAAGGCAATGTGCTCTCGAGTCCAACAAATCACCACTTCTGCAGATGCTAATGAATGTCTGCTTGTGACAGCGGTGGCGCGCGGTAGTTAGCGAGACGTGCTACCCAAACTGGCGACCTTTAATTCGATTGCCGGGCGAGGTTAATAACCGGCGGTGGGGAAATGTCTGGACCAATCCTGGGCGCCTCCCTGCACCGACCCACATTGACCAGTGTGAAGTACGGTCAAAAATCCCACGACCAAAGTGGGCATGGGGAGGCTCTCATCTACGCTTTGGATTGACAAAAGTAGAATTGTTATAAATATATTCACCCAGTCGTTAAGACAATCAATAAGTGCAACAATAGCAAAAGTTAAAGGTTTAAATCGCAGGCTCGCGAGAGATGGTGAAAGATTGTGGAGGCCTTCATGCAGCAGTGGATTAACAACAGATTCCACTTCCAACCCCTTTCGCCTTACATGGCAGTAACTGCCATGCTCGCCCACCTAATAATTTGCTCTCTGCTGCCACCGGTTGAAGTCTTCCTCTGTAGGCTGTGTGATATTTGGCTACAGTGCATCATAAGTCACCGAGACTTTTTTTTGACGACTCCTCGTCAAGCAATCAAAGATTTAATACAATTTGACGCTAAAATACTATTGCTTTGGAGTGCTGCAAACATGACCCGGTATGTCACGGGCGCGTTATAAACAAGAAAACAAAGCATTCCTTGCACATTTTCATACCCAATGAGCAAAACTGTGGTATTATACATGAACTCCAACCAATTTGTAATACACCACATATAAATTAAAAGTCACTTGTGCTTATTAAAATGCGATGAAGTAAAACGTATTTAAGTGTGAGGGTGGTTTTGTGCTACTTGACCCAGCTAAACAAACCTACTAAAAACAACTATTTAACACGAGTTGACTTTTAAGCAGCAATGCCTTAGGTGCAAGACATGATCTATTTAATACTTTAATTCCCAGCTCCATCATGATTATGTAAAAATTTCCTTTTTTCATTCATGAATCCATGGGAATTTCACTCGAAGAAGCTATAATCGCCAGGGCTCTCTCTTGCTTTAAACGAAGAAAAAAATTGTGTTGCAGTAACAAGCAACACTCAATTGTTGACCTTGCACAAAGTCTCAAGATGTGCACAGCAGTCCGTAAAAATATTTAAAAAACAAAAGCATAGGTAACGCAATTCTAATTTTCATCAAAAGCGAATGCTGCTGCTAGCGACGGCTAAGGAAGGCGGACGCAAGATGAACAGAATGAGGAAACGGTGGTCTCACTCTGGACTTCAGCCGACGACACTGAGGTGCATATTTCCACATTAATGAGCAGAAGTATGTATCCCCACGACATGCCAAATAATAATTGCATCCAGAGTGATGAAACACGGTACCTCCGATAAGCGAAATAAGTACAACATACTTACGAACGTACATACATACAGCAGAAAATAAAAAAATAAAACTGCTTCGAACAAGGAAACACATTCCCTGATCCAAGGCGCTTTTTCTCAACCACGCACGTGCTCGGCCTGCGGCTCCAAGCTGCAAGAATCGACGGCGCTCGAGAGGGTGAACATCTCGGCCCTTAACCCTGTAACGCAGCCTCTGTGTCAAAACACCGCCCCCGACCCTCTGACCCCCCGTAGTACGCGCGTTGGGGCGGGGGGGGGGCTACGGGTTGAGGCTGATGGACTTGAGGGTGGCCGTGCTGCTGGTGAGGCCCGACGCGTCCGCTGCCTCCCCGTCGGAGGGCGGCCTCTGCTCGGGAGCCGTCGCAGGGTGCCGAGTGTCGCCGGGGCGCGCCGCCTCCACCGACAGCTTCCTCATGCCCGCGGGACGGTCCTTGTAAAAAAAACTGAACCTGAACAGAACAAAAAGAAATAAGTAAAAATGTAATAAATAAATAAAAGTTCTAATTCGGAATAACAGAAGGCGCGGTTTGGACACGGCAGTCGCCCTTGAACGTTAACGCGCTGCAATTCATGAGGATTGGATTGCCCTGAGTGGCGGGGTAATATTCGCAGGCAGGTGGTTATTGAATAAATTGTACGCACAAGAAAAATCCCTAACGCTGCACGTGCCGACTTGTGCGTGAATTTATCATTCTAAAATGAAGCATTACTTTGAGGGATGACGAGCGTCACTCCTCATCCCTCTCCTGTTACAATATCAATGGATGTCAATAATTTGTCAGTTGTGTGCAAGACTTCATCACATTCGTAATTAGGATTTTCAGGAGAGTGGCATTTCAGTGCATTATAATTATTATATGAATTAACAATGAATGTACAGAACTTGATATTTTGAATTAAAGTCTTTAAAAGGTCTGGCTATATAAACAACAAGTCAAATGCAGGTATACAGTGCCGGTCACTTATACCATGTTAGCCTGTAGGTAGTACGACAAGATGGACATTCACAATACTTCTTTTTAAACTACGGTCTCCACAGCTGCATCGACCCTGTCTCCAGCTGTGGAATCAGGGCTTAGTAAAACATGCAAGGAAGAATCCGGATTAATGGTAAGGCCCAAACAAGGATAAAGCAGGGGTAAGTGGGAACTCTTTACTAAGTAAAACATGCTGTCGGGCTCTAACAGAATGACAGCCGGATGCTGGGGTAGTCGAAGAGCAGACCTTGAGGGTCAACTGTCGACTTGAAAACAACTACGGGAACAAGCAGCAGCAAGGGATGGCGAGGTGTGGGTGACATTTATGGCACTGGCCATCATGGTGACCTCTTGACCTTGATCCCTCAACTACTGATAATGAAGTCGAGACCTCACTGATTGCATTGAATGCCCTGGACTCACCGCATGAACCAGCGAGACAAGCATACAAACGTACACATACGAACAAAAGATGGAACAGATTAATGAATGGGTAAGTAGACGTCCGCATAGACACATAAGTGGATTTATTATATTGTTCCGCTTAAAGTGACCTAATGGTAGCACGTGTGCCGCTTGTTGTAGATATTCACGGTTTGAATCCAGCGGCCTCTTCATTCATACTTCGCGTGTATTAACCATCAAAATACAAGCCCTCTACTTCAAAATAGACGTTAAAGATCCTGCGAGAATCATTCGCAAGAGCATGCCATTGTGTGACCGGCGACACGGTCAAAACTTGCGAAGTGTGAAAAATTACCCACAAATCACTTGGCTGGAATCTTCACCAAAGTCCTCGCTCAACGTCTTTCCACACAACGCATTTTTTGTCGCTCGAACGCTTTTCACACAAAGCGGAATGCGCCCGTTATGACGCGGTCGAATGGTACGGGAATTCTGGGTGTACGAGTGGATTGACCGCAGCGCGGGACGGCGTACCCTCCCCTCAACTCTTCGCCTCGCCATCTTACTTCGTGTGCGTGCGTCGCATCTTGCAACTCCCCCCCCCACCGTCCCCACCGTTTTTTTTCTTTTGGGGAAATTATTTTTCACCCCGCGCGTTTTTGCTTCAAGCGGCACTTTTCGTCAACGCATCTACCGCGTTAAACGAAGAATTGCTGTTACACAGCGATCATCGCCGTCGACTGCAAAAATGTTTTTGTAGGAACCCTCCTGAAAGACAGTAATGAGGCGCTGAGAGGCTGTAACTGGGCAAACAAGTGTCTCGAAAATAATGATGATAAACTTACAAGCGACGGATGCCCGAGTCCTGTGGGGAAGGCTTGACGATGGCGTGTTGTGATGGGAGAGCTCTCACGGGAGGTGATGGGTCCAGGTCACTGTCCTCACTGCAATGGGGGGTGAAAATGTGTTAATTTTGTGCTCGCAAACACAGCTGCTGCATCGTGCAGTACAGCGCTAAAACACACCCAGAGCAGCATTGTGTACATCCCACCTCGCAGAAGTCATTGAAATGAACAACTCGATGCATCTTGAAGATTAACAAATTTGGGTGCATTGAAAGTGATGGAAGCTCAACGGAGCAAAGCGGACACAAAGCATTCGGCTACTGGAACACAGAGAAACTTTGTGGATGAAACTGTATTCCTCGAGACGGGGCTGCAGGTTATGGGATAAGAACACGAGGAGGAAACGTGCGGAGCCGTTCCGGCCAATGACAAGTGAGGTTTGTTATGCGTGAACATCCACGCATCTCAGAGTGTGTACGGTAGAACAACGCTGTGCAGCATATTGAGTGTTGGGTATGTATAAGAGTTGTGTTTATGTGATGTTTTTCAAAGACATGTGAGTTCTACAGTATTATAGCATATATTACCCACGGACAAAACAAGCTACTTCAGATCGTATTGAACCCAGAACAGGTTACATTTTACACATCATGCTGTCCGGTGCTTCTGTAGCATTCACCAGCCACGCAGTTGCAGACACACGTGATAACGTGTTGGAATGTCACAGGCTGACACATACGTGTCTCCATGTGACATTGGTACAAACAAAATACACGTTCAGATCTATATTCTTGGGTCTGTCGGTAAAGTCACGTAGATAGGTTCAAAGAAAATAACAAAAAATAACAAACAAAAATACGAAAAGACGACTGCTTGTGTAGCGATCGAAACGTCGTAGTTTTTTATTTTTTGTTATTTTCTTTGAACCTATCTACGTGACTTTACCGAAAGACCCAAGAATATGAATTCCTGCAGTCACGAAAGCTTTAAGTCAAGATTTACGTTCAGATCCATGAAGGAATGCAAAACCTGGTGGTCTAAACTGAATGTTAAAGCGCTCATCTTGAACAAACGACCCACGAAATTTAAAACCGTCAATTTGAAAAACCGAGAACTCAATTGATTAAGGTGTTAAACAAAAAAAGTCAGTCGGAATTGCCCTCTTTCGCTGTTCGCTCTTCACAAACCAAAAGTGCGCGTGTCAGAATAAGTGAGCAGAGACAGGCAACCCTTATCGAGTAATGGCATACAATATCGTGAAATGTATCTATAGTCCACGAAGCAAGATGACCTTCATCACCAAATATGAACAATGATGACACATGCACAATATGTACTGGGAAGTTGTTACAATTACTGTTTTGCAGGTTAAGGGAATTAAATTTTGGGGGAGCATCTTATATCTGGATACACGTATATATATTGAATATATGAGGGAAGACTACAACGATATAATTTACTCCTTATAAAAGTGATACTTGAAGCGCGTGCTGCATTTTTGCCTTGGCCAGCTCAATGTTACATTACGCACGTGTTGTCTGGGATTTGATCTGGCCTCCCTTGCACAAGACACCATGCGTTATCAATGACATCTTCAACTGGTTTAAAATAGAAAGCAAACACGTCACATTTTTTGCCGGTCGAATACAGGCAAGGGGGGGGGGGGAGCGGCGGCAGTGGGAGGGGTGAGCGAGCATCGGTTCCCTGGGGGAATGTAAAGCGAGTGGGCACACGACAGAGGGCAGCGGGGGAATTTCAGAGGCGGGCAACGAGGTGCCAGGACAAGAATTCCGGGCGATCAGGTCGACGCCAAGCAATGGGGAAAGTGTGGGAATACCTGACGGGAAAAAAACCTCGCAGCCGTTTCCGGACGCCCGACATCCAAGGGTGGTTGTGGCTGGGGTGGGTGCCGGCGGGGGAGAAGCCCGAAAGGGTTTCAGAGAGCAAAGGATGGGGGGGGGGCGACACAGCAGGGACAGGAGGGAAAGAGCGGGCAGAAAATAAAATGAAGGAGAAAGTGGAGAGAAAGGGGTAAGCGGAAGAGAAAGGCAACAGGTGGCCTTCCTTGAAGGGTAATACTAAAAAAAAAATCGAGCATATTCACAGTATCTCCCTCTTTGCCCCGACCACTTTTGTTAGTTTTTTGCCGATTTAAGCTGTGCGATTCATTCGCAGAACAGAAACATGGTTCTTAATTTTACTTTGTAGGTTTTCGCGGTTGTGCTGTACGGCTCTCCGACATGCTTTCGGGTTGCACCGCGCAAGCTGTTTGGCGTTAGGTCTGACATTATTCTCCACGTGCTGGGAGCTTACTTTCATTTGTTCTGGAAGGACACACCAGTTCCGAAAGCACACGGCAGTGAAAATGTCGTACGTCATTCTGGACAACACGCGGTACGACCCGAGAATACATCGGACAGGCACATGGTTCCTGTGACTCGCGGCAGACCCCGGGCAACGCACACACAAGCGCACACAAGCCAGGGCAAAGCGGCACCCAGACCTCGGCAGACAAGACTGCAAGTGGCAAAGCCAGCGAGTTAGCATTCACCGCTCTGTCATTTCTTCAATGAAGATTTATGATAATCGTGACCCCATGCAAATCTGGATTTTATTATAGCTACCCATTCCTGCTGTTTAGAGAGTGCATTCATCAATTGCGGAGGAACCTGTTGTGTGCAGTAAACATTCATTAGTTCTGGGAGGCATATCAGTCCACACTTTGGTGAGCCATATATCGTATTTTATGGCTTTTGCAAATACAGAAGTCCCATTTATTGACTATTTTTAGACAGACGTGTTCATTCAAATTGTTTAACCACTGACCGTGTTTTTTTATATTGGTTTAATTATGATCTACTCTAATTGCATAGGTCTATCGATTTATCCCATGTGTGGGTTTTCTTTCTGAGCATAATGGAACCTTTGCATATTAATGTAATGAGACATTTACATAAAGTTGAAACTACCAAGACAATCAAGTGAAATACACAAGAGCCTGATTTCTTAATTCTTAAGAGTATCTTCTTCATTCAACAGAACCTTTCCAATGTTTTATTATATTTACAACCCTTTCTTAATCCCCTTCTGAATGAATGCCTGACTAAGCCAAGTCAGTTACGGGGGTTGTTTGACCATACTTCACCGCGCTGGTCAATGCTTGTTCTCAGTACTATTGCATCAAATAGCCTCAATGTCGAGAAGCATATACAGTACTTTGCTTCCCACCATCATCATCATAGTCATGCTCTATCCTCTGCTGTGTGAAGGCATCCTCAAGTCGAACAACCCTTTCTCGTGGTCTTGCGATGTAACAATCTAACTGCACGCGAGCCAATTTAATCGCTCCATCTCACCGGTTGACGTACTCTCAGCCGTAAATGTATCTTTCAGATGCCACCGTCGCGATTCTCACCCCTTCTATCGACGCGTACCGTCCAAGTCCACTTCTCTTAACAGCGTATGTGTGACGTCTTTAACCTGGATTTGTTCATTTACCCACATGCATCAGAATTAAGGTCAATTGACGAAGACAATGGGAAACTAAAGAATGTACAATGAGGCGTGGAGAGGCGTGTAAATAAACTGCATGCGTACGAAATGTAACGTACCAAAATCAATTGATCAAATACAACTGTCAGCAGTAGCAGAACATGCGTGCCAACGAGGACACTCAATTGATTTTGATAATGTTGAAGTTTTGTGCAAAACTAGCTACTACTGGCTAAGACTAATTAAATTATGCATCGAAATGGAAAGAAATAAAAATAACTTTAACTGTCCAGATAGCTACCGCCTTAATGCTGCGTGGAAGCGAATCATCAAATAATACATTATTTAAATGCAAGCCTACAAAGGGCAGCATACTTCAATAGGGATTACCGTTGGTACAGCTATTTCAATACACACAAAAGACAGGAAAGACAAGTTCACAGGGCTCTCATAATGCATAATGTACGTTGCATCAGTAATCCCCCCCCCCCCCCCACGTGGTGCAAGAGCACAGAAATGTGGTCACCACATCTAGCCTCTATATAAGGAACGAAACAGCGAGCCTTCTCGACAAATCTGGCTGTCGCCTGATGAAGCTAGTTGTAATTACTGGCGAAACGTCGTACACTCAGATTGTAAATGTTGTGGCTTGGCTCTCCAACACACCGGCGTGCTGTACTAGTGACGAATTGGCCACGTTCTGTTTACGTGACAACCCTTACTAGTTGGCTGTGCCGGGTGGTGGCGGGTTTTAACGACACATTTATATATTTACGCGATCCAACCCAAAAAAAACTCTATTATGGAGACCACATAGTGTCGCCACTAATGTACTTTGCTCTCAAGAGAGATTTTCACATTTATACCAAACCTCTTATCGTCAGTGTCATCGATTCGCATTGGCCCAATGTACTTCTGACCATCCTAGGGGTCAAATTTTAAGCACTAGCCAAGAACACATATAACATAGATAGAGTAAAAAAACCACACGAATGTAGTTTTTTCTAGCTGGTGCAAAGCCATGCAATCGAGGCAGTCACGCTTGGTTGTACGGCACACACGTTGTGCTTGTGGTGTTGCAGTGCCACCTCCTGGTTACCCGGTATACACTTCACTAGCGATATTAAAAATCACTGACAAAAAAATATAACTGGAAATCTGTACACGTGCACGTTGGCCTGATTAAATATGGGCATTAAAAAAAAAATCTTGGTCAACCCAGCCAACACATTAAATGTACATTAACGTAACAATTAATTCGTTAAAATGAACACTCATGATACACGCATTATTTAAAAAAATACATCTAATTTGAGATTCATCAAAATAATACGATGTTACCTTTGGGCTTACAGAATGCACAAAACGTGACGGTACAAAAAGAATGAGACGGTACAAATAAATAAAAAATCATCTTGAGTTTGACCTCCACATCACAAAAATGTCATGAAAATCGTGGTGTGTTGGGGTGACGGAACTTGTATACCATCTCACAGAGGGCACATGATGGGACTATATGCCTCGTAGGATGTTAAAGATATACCTCGTGGGATGTTTAAGCAGGAAATCCCAAACACAACTCTTAAAGATCCACTGCAGCACATCTTTCCACTTTTACCACTTTCTCAATTAAAATCACATTGCAGGCAGGAACACACACGATGTAGAGCGCACTGAGCCGACTGCATCAGCAGATTTTACACGTCTGCGTGTACATACAGGTGTGATAGACTTGAGGATATTAATGTCAATCAGCTTTCTCTCTCTCTCTCTCTCGAGGTCACGTGGGGCGTGTTATTCAACAATCAGGTGCGAGCAGCGTTAACTATGTATTTTTTGTTATTCTACGAACGTGTAAGCGTGAAAAAAGACGCGGCGGTGGGACTCTTTAGGATCGAGTTGAAGGAAAACCCCTGTGTTCACGCGAGCAAATCAGTGAAGCCGGAGAAGGGATCACAGCCGGAGGAGCACAGCGAACATTGAGGCAGTGCAAGCGAGACTGAGCCCCTTAGTGGAGGAAAGGCAACACAGCAGCAATATCAGCTGAAGCAGAAGCCAGGTGCACGTACAGAAATAGCAAGCGATCTATCCTTCCACACATTCCCATTTCTGCCCACCGCACAAATCCTGATCTCCAAGACGCTGACCAGTTAGGAGTAAATAAAAGTACAAGCTGCTAAGCACGTGCAAAAAAACGAGCAGAACGTCTTACGTGAAAGGTGACGGGTGGACAGAAAGCAGACTTAGATGGAGGAAAAATAATGCTTGACCAATATCAGAGTTCCATACATGGCGGGAGTAATTTACCTCTTGGAAGACTGCCACGGTAAAGGCTGACGAGCACATTTATAAAGCAGCGTCGTGCAAGAATGAGAATAAAACCAGTTCAGGTGAAGCAAGTGTAAATGCTGGGAATGTAACAATGCATGAACTCCTCAAAGGCTAAAATCGATTCTTACAATCACAACACGTGCATTTCATCGTGCGCATACGAATCGGTTGTTTTCGATCTGTACGTCTTTGTATGTAATCGGTTCACGTAAAGAAAGATTGTTTCTTGAATTGAATTGCAATCCCGAATCATAAAAATGTAATGACATCGCGAGAAGGACGAATTGTTACATACATCCCCTATTAAACGCCTCAGAACATTAATGCTTTGCATAAAACAGGGTCCTGTGGGTCAAAGCAGACATTACTCGTGACCAGGAGAAAAGGGGGTAAAGGTGGCCACTCAAAGTGGAGCGAGTGTGTGGCTACCACTGGATGACATTCAGACTGGTGCCCTTTATTTGTGACTAGGTTAGAGGCCATGGGGAGCGAGCACCTCCTGTCCAAAAGAGACCTCGACTCAATTAAGGACAGCAAAGCTGTACATTCCAATGTGTAACCACAACAACGCGGCGAATGCAAGCTGAAAATGTTAACACAATTAAGGATTTAAATATTTAACGATGTAAACATTTTAAACATGGATATGAAAAGGATACCCACATCTTTGGTTATTTTCCATATTTACAGAACAGTACTTAATAATGACTTGAAATGAATCATGTAATATATTTAATATTAAGCAACAAAACATTCGTTACAAAAAAAATATCAATGCGAGCCTCAATTTGTTTCCCTCTTGAAAACATGCGCATTCAAAATTGCCAAACAGCACCCCACCTTTTGGGAACCACACTCAACCCTCTTTGGCTAAATTAATGCTGTGGTGCTCGTGATTACCGGAGGGGCTCGCAAATAACGCAGGCTGCACAGTGTAATGAGTACATGTTGTCCATTTTGTTACATTTTGTCCTCATTACAAATTTCCACGTTATAAGCCACTTAGTTGAGCTATCATGTGGGGCCATTTTGTGTCTGATAAAGAACTATAAAAAGCTCAGTGGGCCTTACCTGATTAATAAAAAATAGTTGATATATTTTTTTTTTCACACCCTAACGCCTTTCAACGGATTCTGAATGGTTGCTTCCAATGAGAATGGTTCTGAGACCGTGGCGGGCTGTGGCGCAACATCCCCGACAGCTGCCAGGCCGTGCCGCTCATCACCTCTTATAGTACGCCAGCTCCTCCTGGAGCAGGAAGAGCTTGGCCTTGAGCTCGTTGCGCTCCTGTAGCACCTCGCGCAGCTCTTGCAGCGTGAAGCGAGGCCGGTTGGGGTCCTTGAGATCGACCACGAGCTTCCCGTCCATCTGAGCTCGACCAAGGACACACGACACCACGCCCCCACGTGCGCGCATCACTCACAGCTCTGCACCGTCATCGAGCGAAGAAGCTCGAACACACCTTGGGCCATGCGAGACGAGACCGACGCGGCTGCATTTCCAACGTTAGTGTACAAAACAAAACGCGTGCACGCCAACGGCAGGTGGCAACAGCAGATGGCGGTACAAAATTAGTGACAAAATATTCGTAAAGGAGGAGATTTTTTTTACGTTGATGACCAAGTAGACGAAACTCATCAAACGCGGCGATGAGTGCTGACTAGCCGCCAAACACCAGACAAAATTAACGAGTGTCAATGAAGGTGCAGGCTAAGATCATTTTGTAAAGGTATTAGAATCACGCTGCTTATTTTATATTGGGTGGGGGAAAAAAAAGTGCCCAACATTTAATGAAAGTGAGCTACATCTGTTTTATGCTTGAGTCAACTAGACAAAAAGAATGACTTAATGAATTTCACACATTAAAACTGAACTAAAATTCTGCACGCTGTCTTCAACTAAACTAAGCACTGCAACAAAAAAATATGCTGACTAATTTGGACACTGTAGTACAGCAATTTAAAATTTAATCTTTGTGTGTGTACAGCGCTCAGTGTTACCCCCTAATATGGGTGGATTTTCTCTGGTCACTTTCGTTTTCTCGAACACACCAAATCCCTGATGGATGGAACTGACCAAACATCTCAATGTATGAACCCCCAAGAGGACACAGTCAGGCTTTCATAGAGTTAAAAAAATAAAAATTAAGTGCAAGACTAAAAAGAATGTGTTCCATGCACAAGAAGAAACAAAAAATAAACACCTAGCATGGCCATCTGTTAAACAGTTAATAACACCTCAAACATAATTATGATTTATAGCCTTGGTCAATTCATATATTTTTTGAAATAGTCAGATGAGAAGAAGTGCTTCTCTTGCTTGCATGTGATTCTACTGGACCTGTGTGATGAACCTTAAACCAGGCGTGGTACTACACCACCACCACCAAGTTTTAACTCCACCCTCGATCCTCACGAAACTAAAATGTTTCTAATCAAAAATTGAAAATCATCATTAAGAAACTGCTTACACTTGTTCAAACAAGACGATAACGCACAATTTAAATATCACTTCAAAGGACTTTAAGGGACCACATGCTGGGCAGGACCTTTGAGCTAAAAGTAGCATTACATTGCCAGCTGCTGCATTGGCCTTGTTGGCACACAGTGGGTTACTGGATTCACATCAAGATGCAGGCAATGTCACACTGCCAAGGGCAATAAAATAAGCAAAGTGGATTATCAGCGCAACCCACTTCTCGGTTAATCACATACAATTGAGATTCTAATCGCCAAGGTAAATTGACATTTTTAAAATGTTTCCATAGACCAAACCACATTGAATGCACCAACATCTCAGACGCTAAGCAGGCTTGAGCTTGGTTAGTACTTGGATGGATGACCCATCCGTGCATGCCATGTGTTGTAAGCATAGTGGTGCGAGGTGGCCAGGAGATGGCAGAACATTCAATGGGTTCAGTCCACAAATTATTTCAGGATTTGGATCAGTTGAACACGTAGGTTTTCACGACTAATATTACCCACAAATCTGGCTGTCGCCTGATGATGCAAGTTGTAATTACTGGCGAAACGTTGTACTCAAATTGTAAATGTTCTGGGTTTACTCTCCAACACACCGGTTTGCTGTACTAGTAACGAATTGGCATGGTTTGTATACGGGAAAAACCGTGCTAATTGGCTGTGTAGGGTGGTGGCGGGCTTAACGACACGTTTATATTTACGTGATCTAACCGAAAAAAAACTCTATTATGGACATTAAGGATTGGATCTATCTGGTGATTGAGTCTCTCTGCCAGGAGATGGCAGTGTTGAGTGTTCACTTCTACCGTTCCTATCTGGCCAATATAACCCAACAAATGGCATTAGTAGTGTAAACCTAAAATATGTTGGATGAGCTTTATAAGTTGTGCAATGGCTATATTTCAAGTTAGGTGACATATGGCATCATTAATTAGGCGTCCTCGTATTTAGTGGCAGCAATGGACAGCCAACCATTCCTTCACGTGCCTAGGCCCGAAATAAGATCTGAAGCTAAGTTCCAAGCCTCAATGTGCAGATAAATATTCAGTGCCAAATATTTTCGGATACACACGAGGCAGTCAAATGCACGGGTATCCAAGGTTGCATGCAATTCCATTCAATATAACACGCCACACCTGTGCAGCTTTGGGTACATGCACAGATTTTCTGCAGGTTTTATTCCATATATGTATTGGCCAAATATTTAAATGAAGGACCCCCTCCTGAAAACAAAAGTTCCAGGAATAAGCAAGGCTCTCCTGGATAGACAAAGAAAATAATGATACATTTTAAGTAAGTTCTACCTTCATCTTTACAACCGAGTTGCTGTGCCTCTAATGCCCCACTGTGTTAATGGAAAACATGCTGATGTGTGTTGCACCACGTTAATTTTAGCAAGGCAGTCAATCAGAGCTCTTGGTAAGTAGTTTAGACTCATTACCCACACACTTTCATCTTCTTCATCCTCTACCCCAGGGAAGAATGAAAGCTGTTTAAGAGAAAAAAAATTCACATGTATGTGCTGCTCCAATTATGCGACACTCAAGCAAGACATAAACACAACAGCACCATCATCGGAAACCTGTGAAACAAGACGTTTGTGAATCAGTCACCAATTATAGCAAATCTAAACTGTGCTCCACAGTTGACGATCAAAGCCTTGTCGCCAATGGCTGCAAAAGAAGAAAATATATAATATTAAGCAATTTAAGTCAATGCTGTTTTTTTTTCTCCCCGCTATAACCTGTATAGTCAGTCAAGCAGGCAATGGCATGTCAGATGCATGGGTGAATCACACTGCAGTGTGTTGAACGGATCCCACAGTTCACATGGAGTGCTCTCGTCAATAACCTCTGATAATCCAGCAGCATTCATCAAACCTGACCCTGCTGATGAGACCCAGAAAGATGGGAACCCAGTACAGAGTTTGCTCGCCGAAAATAAATGCTGCCTGATAATATTTGTGTGAGAAACCAAGAGGCTAAAGGACTACAAGTATGTTTTTTTATTCACGTGTGGAGACACAGGACAGAGCTTTGCATATATATATGATTTCACCCATAATGCTCTGAGGCAATGCGTACGTTTGCGCACGGCGTGAAGGATCACCACCCTCTTTGCTGATAAAAGGCGCTATAGAAGAGACACCATGAGCAGTTACGAGGCATGTTCAATTGTCTTGGTGTAGACAGGACCGTATTATCCAATAGGCACAGAGGGCACAGGGCCGAGGGTCCTACGAAAACTAAACGGCGTACGGAATTTATTTACCATGTTTTTTTTGCATGACACTAATTTTTTACCAATATATCTTTCTCGAATAAATATGTTTATATGTAGCAAGGATTGGCACAGTGTATATACAAAGAGGCAGAGTCGTGTCAATCTCAATCGCTTTTCTTCATAAGGTGAGAAAAATTAATGCCGGAGATAAACTTTTCGAGATTTTTTTCATTGCAAAATTAGAAATAACATATTCAAATTGTGTTTTTCGCATAATCTCAAGGATAGCATCGTGGGAAGTGCCAACTGGAAAAAGTCATCACTAAGGCCTACAAGTACCATAACCCGGGGCCTGGGTGTAGAAAGTTCAGAGGTCACTTTTGCCCAATGCCTCACCCTGAAATGCAAGAACCTGATCGCAATATTTGGCGACAAAATCCAAACTACGGGTACATGTTTAGGTCACAAAAAACATTCCACATGCTCGGAGAAAGAATTCTACCGAGTGTCTGTTTATTAAACACTGGTCAAGTGATGTATGAGCAAGCAGCATTTGGATGCACGACGACCCAAGGGGACTCTGAGAGAGGCGGTGTACCTTGTCCTTGCCAAAAGCTGGGGTGTGGCGATATTTGACGACAAATGCAAAATACGGGTCACGTGTTCAGGTAACAACCAAAATCAACATTGTAAGCACAATTTTCTACTGAGCCGCTGTTTATCAAACACTGGTCCAGGAATTGCAAGAGCACCAACACAAATGAGCAAGCGAACCTCTCGAGGGCTGCTGTACCTTGTCTTTGCCAAAGCTGGGGTGTGGAGGTATTTGGCGACGAAAAATACGGGCAGCCTGTTCAGGTCCATGATAGGGGCGTTGTTGGGTTAGATCGCGTAAATAGAAATGTGTCGTTAAATCCGCCACCACCTGACACAGCCGATCGGTAATTTTGTCACGTAAACAAAACATGCCAATTCGTTACTAGTTCAGCACACCGGTTATGTGTTGGAGAGTAAACCCACAACATTTAGCATTCGACTACGACGCTTCGCCCGTAATTACAACCAGCCTCATCAGGCGACAGCCAGAGTTGTGGAGAAACAGGTAACAACCACAAACAACAACAACAAAAATCCACATTGTAAGCATACTTTTCAACCGAGCTGCTGTTTATCAAACACTGGCCCAGGAATTGCAGTAAATACACAAATAAAGCAAGCGAGCCTCCGGAGGGCTTGATGTACCTTGTCCTCGCCCATGCCGGGGTGGTGTGGAAACAGGTAACAACAACAACAACAAAAATCCACATTGTAAGCATACCTTTCAACCGAGCTGCTGTTTATCAAACACTGGCCCAGGAATTGCAGTAAATACACAAATAAAGCAAGCAAGCCTCCAGAGGGCTTGATGTACCTTGTCCTCGCCCAAGCCGGGGTGGTGCGCCACCGCGCCCTCCTGGCACTCGCTCTGCTCCAGGAAGGCGCTTGCGACGCTCGCCGCCGTCTCGCGCAGGCGCCCAATCTCCTGCTCGCGCGACTGCAGATCGGCCTCCAGTTCCACCTTCTGCTCGATGAGAGACTTCCCCTGCGCCTCCATCACGGCCAGCTTGTGCCGCAGCTCGTTGTTGATCTTGATCAGCCGCGAGAGCTGCTGCTGCAGCTACGGGAGGCACGGACACACGCGTGTGACGATCGCACCGTCACCAGCCGTGGGGTCAATCCACCGCTGGACGAAAGCCTCAAGCAAGAGGTGATTTTATCGCTCCATCTCCTCGGTGGATGTCCTCTTGGACACGTTCCATTCCTTGGTTTTCAATTCCATCAGTATTCTTCATCATCGGTGTGACAATGGCACTTTAAAACAAATATTTTCCCCGGAAATATTACAATTGTGCGAGCCGCGTCACGTCATGAGGTGAAGTCTCCATTCACAACTCTCACAATGAGCAGTGCATCCATGTATTAGAGAATGGTGCGTGAATGTGATATCACGGAACTAATTGTGTAATACCTTCAAATATCCTTTTAATGCATACACTATGGGGGGGGGGGGGGGGTAGCTCCCACATACCCTGCTGCTGAAAAATATCCATTGCATGGCAGTGCAACCAATATATTGCATTTTAACAGCTGGAATGTTGCCAAAGTGAAACACAAACTTTAATGTGACTGAGAGTATATTTCGAGTCTCTGGTGACGGGGCTGACAGCATGAACTCACTACTACACACGAGAACCCAGTATAACAGTATAATCATCGGTGGCTGCCCAGGACTCCAACCCGGGTCTCAACGTTGCCCGTAGAGTACTCTGACCCCTACGCCACCCGGGACCATCTCTTACAATGGAGCGTTGTGGCCACAAGGCAATCTTAACTACAATACTTCAAATAAGTGGTGTACAAACACCAAAATAAACCCCCCTCAAAAACATTGTAGCTAACATTAACGAAACCCTTTACCGCTTGCATAGGCTTTTGCAGTCATGTTTTTAGCTGATGTCTTTTTCGAATTGTACTCGCACCGTGATGCTGGGCATGACGTCCGCCGTTACCCTAACAAGCTCCGAGCACATGGAGCGAAATGCCGAAAATAATGCTAAAAAGGACGGGCGAAACAACCCAACAACACAATGGAGTGCTAAGCAACAGCCTTATGCCAAAATACATTTATTTAGTCGGCTATAACATGTTTGGACAACGGCCGTGTTTCAGAAGGCCACCGCCGATCATCGTTGCTTTGTGTGTGCTACTTCAGGTGGTCTCACCAGTGTTGAATCACATCTACGGAGTTGCACATGCATAGAAAGCTTTACCCGATGACATTCACAAAACATTAAACTCACCGTCATGCGATTGTGAACATCGGTGACAATCTGCGGCTAATTTCAGTGCTTCTGGCATTGCAGTAATGTGTTGACTGTGTATTTTTGTTACGTGCCTTTTAACGTGTTTTAATTGCTGTTTAAATTCCATCTGCCGCAGCTTCCTCTGTTGATTGCTCAGGATTCCGATGCAAATGAGATGTTTCACCCCACACACGAGGCTTTCCAATGGGGAAATATTTTCGCAACACATAGTGCATAAACTAAATGTGCGATAATATTATTTCAAATATTATTTTTACCATACTTAACGTAGCGTGAGAATCAAGGCCACGGGTTTGAATGCCTAAAGGCAGTGCTATAAAATTACCTCACCAAGTGAAAACGGATAAGTCATTTTAAATATCTTAATTTTCTTTAAACAAATTACATTTACCTTACATACACAACAAAACCAATAAATGGCAAATGATGCAAGAGGCTATGAACGTAAACTATGCTCCGTCGACTAAAACCATGCTAGCTATAAATTACTGTAATGACAAACTAAAATTACACTAATTTTGGTCTACAGGCAATGTAAAATTTAAATTAACACAAGTACCAAAAACGTTTAATACCGCTTCTCCAACCTAAAGCACAAGCGTCACATCAATTGCCCATGCCTCATCCAAATGTTCACACATATACAAAAACAAAGATCCCCCTTATAGCCTGTAACAGACTGTTGGGGCAAGTGCTGTTAGCAAGCACCTATTAAGGCCGGCACGGCACACGAGGGGGTGGGTGGCCAACACCACGCCCGGCCGCCTTTGTCTCCCCGGTGGCGATGTTTACACACCGCACCAGGGTACTCATTTGAGGCTGAGTCGACCTCTGGGAGGCCCAGGACCGGTTCTAGATAAATATAATCGTCACCGTTGTTGGCCATGAGCGGGACTCGAACCCGGGTCGCCAGGTTCATAGTAGAGCGACCGCTCCGTTACCCATTTCAGGACTTAATTCGACCTACACACACATACACACCCCCTGGCGTGATTCTTCGTAGCATCATGCCACGACACTTCCACGCGCCTACGCTCCTCGGTAATCATCCCAGCCCCGTCACACCTCGCCACAAACGCCGAGACCCCTGGACGCCCAGCGGGCACGGCGGTCGCGGCACCCACCTGCTCGTCATCCGACGACTCGCCCCCTTCGGCGGACCCCGGGCCATCACCGCGGGCCTGGCTGTTCGCGACCAGCACCTCCAAGATCTCGAGCACGCGCACCACTTTGGGCATTAACTGGGCCACTTGTCCCGAGCCGCCGCGTGCCACCATCTGCTCGAAATCCCTGCCCACCATGGCCGCGATGGTGTACACGTCGTCCACGTCCAGATCCGTGGGATCCGTATCGAGCAGGGTCGGCAGCTCTACCTCCTCCTCCATCTCCTCCATCACCTCCTCCCTCACCTCCTCCCTCACCTCCTCCCTCACCTCCTCC
>CM025624.2:2566926-2582845 GCA_014621495.2 Entosphenus tridentatus | reverse complement strand
CTCCTGCTCCCCGCCGAATGTTGTCATTTGCTCTATCGCTGTCTGGACTGCCCGCTTGCGATGTCACAAATCGAGGTTTTTTTATCGTTTTATCTATTTGTATGTTCTGTTGTTTTAGTGAGTTGTTATACTCGTGCGTACCCCTTTAAGTAACTTAAATAAGTGTTTTATCTGCTTGGCTTTATGCCTCTGTATTCACTGTGTGAATCTTACAAACGCACATGAAAGACTGAAGTACAGTAGCTACCTACAAGCTGCAATAAACACGAACAAAGCGCCACTTGTGAAAAGCAAACCAACACCGCACAATTCAGCAGTATAGCTATAATTTCAACGTGAACTGAATAATATTTTAATTATATAATGCCCTTAAAACTGCGAATGTGCATCTCCGATTATCACGGTTGGCTACACACGGTGCGAAATAAGTTCAACGCACATAAATACATACAAAACGTTGCCTTCATCCTCTTTTCTCTCTTAACAGATACTCTATCTTCCCGATGACCGCTTAACAACAACACAATCCCGTTCAGCAAACCTTGCCGGCTGAGCATCTGTTGGATACCTTGTTTTTACCCTCCCCGGAGTGATACAAAAAAAATAAGTGACTGCACGACGTTCCGCAAACAGTAACGTGACACCTGACCACCTTTGTACTTCACCGTTTTATGAAAACGATTGTACATTAACATCGTGGGCCATCCTGCCCCCCCCAACCACCAGCGTTAACAAAGAACAAAAAACGGACCATGACATTGCAGGTGTGTGAAAGCGAAGTTTTTTTCCTTTTTCAAATGTTGATTGTATTAGTCATTGAATTGAACACGGAAGAAAAAAATATTTGAATTGAAATACAAGATGCATCCTTTAGTGCGCCCCCCACCCCCCACAGAGAGGCAGAATGGAAACGGTCCGCTGTGGGAAATAGCTCGTCACAGCCTGTGCACTTGCGGTATCACAGTACGTTCCCACACCGCCGCTAGCCACTGACCAAGTGTACATGTAGCGCACTTGTGCATGCGTGGCTCCACTCGGAGAGCGTAACGGAAAAACTTCAGCTTGTTCACAGGTTAATTTCAACTTCTATTTAAACATTACATTTTCATCAAGCGGTAACGAAGAGGCACCCAGTGAATAATTCCAGCTATCCACTCGACTTTCAGTTCTCTCTCAAATGTTTAATCGTAAATGTTGCTGGTAACTTGAGCTCTTTCAGTGACCAATTGGCATGGCCAATATTTGACATATAAATTCGGATGCTTTAGCGAGGCACGTGTCATAAGATGGCTTAAAACCAGAAACCCCTTCAGCACACTTACACCATTGAGCCATGTGATCTGGAGGTCTATATAAAAAGGATTACAGAAACGTGTTTGTTCTTTTATTCTGCCAAAACAGCGGCTAAAGTTCATGTTATACACCACTTTGAATGTAATGACCTCATCTGGAGTTGAATGCGGTCCAAGTCACTCAAGCGTGTCGTAAGTCCTCGGCCACGAAGGGAGCTGGGCTCGCTGCTGCGTTTTGAATTGCGGCTTTTGCACATTGCTACGACATACCGTGCTCGCGCATAACGTGGAACGAAAGATGACGTGTTGTATTCAACGTCTCGTCTTCAGTGAAGTCATCTCTCGGGCGTTCAACTCGGCAGCATCCTGATTGACTTAAGAAATGCCCAGGATGTTTTACCTTACAACAGTGGTCTAAGTGATATCACTCGCGAGAGCATCCCCGGAATGAGAGTGCAGTCATAGCAGTAAAGGCCCCAGCATACCGAGCAAGTTTCGTCTTGTCGGTAAGCGAGGCTTTTGTGGCCAGAACTCTGTTTGCACGACACAGAACGCAACGATTGCATTCACATCGACAATCCACATGCCACCTTTTGACGTCGTTTCTTAAACACAATCGTCACAAATGCCCCTCGTCTTTGGGAAACATTTCTTGCCAAGTTCATCCTGCCCGAGCAACATTTGCTTCATCAAGACAAATCCTCCATGACAACGGGCAAGTGTGCCATACCCTATTTTTGAAAAACAGAGCCTCGAGAATTCAATTGATCAGCAACTAAACAAAGACAAAGATCCCCCATACAGCCTTAACAGACTGTTGGAGCAAGTGCTGTTAGCGAGTAGCACCTATGAAGGCCAACACGGCACACGAGGGGGTGGGTGGCCATCACCACGCTCGGCCGCCTTTGTCTCCCTAGTGGCGATGTTTTACACACCGCACTAGGTACTCATTTGAGGCTCAGTCGACCTAGGGGAGGCCCATGACCGATTCAGATAATCGTGTTGACCGTGAGCGGGAATCGAACTCGAGTCGCCGGGTTTCGTAGTGCAGCGCGCTAACCGCTACACCACCGCTCCCCACAAAACTACACTCGGCAACTACACTCAAACTATGACACACACTTCCAAGATTTCAACAGCAGAGTTTCGACTTTGCCCTCGCTGGCTCTCGCAAGAAGATGTCGCTGCTACTGTCCAGTAATTACTTTACGTTGAACTCGTTGGGGAGATCAGACTTGAGGTTGGCAGCTCTCTACAGGCACCTCCCCCCCCCCACATCCGCCCCACCAATGTAGCCTCTTAAGCACGTGTCCACACGCCTGCCTCAGCCTCTCGCAATCAGTTCCGTGTTCAGTAATTGTGTGGACTATGACTCAAGCGATTATGATGGTGAGATCACAGCGAGCGAGCCACCAGCCAGCGTGAGTAGCCGATGCAGCGATCTTTCTCGGCTAACTTTAGCTCAAACGTGTAATGCTAAACCAGTGCTGTGCACTCACTGTACCTTTGGAAACTCCAAATAGAGTGAGTTGCAATTGCTTTTTGCGTTTAGTTTGTTGTCCTTACCCCCGCACCTCCGATTAGCACGGTTCGCTATGTAAGGTGCGAAAGAAGTTCAACATACACACAAATAAGGAAACTTTTATATTCGCTATCTTACTGAATTGCCAATGTCAAGCCCATCAATATTTTGCATTGGATGGAAAAGGTATGGACCTTCAAAGATTTTCCCAAACCTACCCCATAACCTCAGTGACTTTCCCCGTGGTAATGATTTTCCTCATCCTATTTGGTCAATCCCAGAATAGTGTGATTACTATCCAAACGTTGCGCAGCGGCGTCAGAAGGAAGGGAAATGGAATCAGGCTTGAAAGCACAAAGCGAAGGAGCAGCAGCGCATCAGAAAGGGAATTAACTGACACATCTGCCCTTACTGCAACAGCATGCCACAGCGTGCCCTGCCAGATGCCATGCTGCTGAAATTGTGCCTCTCTCCCCCTGTGGGTGCCCACGCTCATAAAATAAAAATCCCAGTTCTGAACATGATTTTTGTGGAAACAAAGTAGCAACTTTCCAGCCTTGCCTCGCCCAAACACATTCCTGCGGAGGGAGCTGGTAGGAACGTTGGGTTCCTCGGTCAATGGCCAGGGTCAACGGCGGCGTGGTGTATTCCGCACATATGCCCGACTGTGAGGGCGGGCACAAGCCGGCGTGAGTAGGTTAAACGTTGAGTTTTATAAGGGCACCACGGGGTGACCAACCCCTCCCTACCCAGCCCCACCCCTCCCACCCCCAACCTCCCCACCCAGCCCCTCCCCACCCTCCCCTCTCCACCCAGCCCCTCCCCACCCTCCCGTCCCCACCCTCCCCACCAAGCCCCTCCCCACCCTCCCCACCCAGCCCCTCCCCACCCTCCCCACCCAGCCCCTCCCCACCCTCCACACCCAGCCCCTCCCCACCCTCCCCTCCCCACCCAGCCCCTCCCTCCCCACCCAGCCCCTCCTTGCACGACGGATGGACACAATAATCCCCTGTGGGCTGGTGTAACCAGGTTTCTACCAGTATAAATGTTCTACATGTGTCAAAACTGACGACGTGCTCCATTTTGTGTCTGCTGTCTTATCACAATCCAACTGGTTCAATCTAAAAGGTCTGAGAAATTAACCACTTGTGAAAGTATACTCGCAGCGATACGTGCTTCAGCAACAACAAAGTGTTGAAACAACTGTGACGTGTTTTTTGGGTTGTACCGTGTGCTTTTCGGCACCATGCCCAGCACCGAGAGTTTATTTTTGGGAACTTCCTGAAATAGTATCGCTCTCCCTGTAGATGCTCAGGGACTTCCTGTCGAAGCTCCCAGCAGGTGGAGGGAAACGTCGGACATGATGCCGAACAACATATCGCAGAGCTGTGCAGCACATCAGCAAAATATACACAGTAGTAACAATAGTCTTTTGTTCTGGACACAAAAAATGAGCAAGTACAAAGGACATTTGCGATGGATCTGAATCCCCGTACATGTAGTGAGTGTTGGTAAATCACCAACGCAGTTTGGCACGGTAAACAATGGAAAATGGCGATATTATTTAAAAATCTGACTTTGAAAATAAACCAAGCTCACAGGCTTATGCAGTTGTGTGTATGCATGTGTGCACTTTCGGATATGAAGTTCATTTTAAAAATTCAACTAACTCCAAGCGCAAAAGAAATGTCAAGACGGTGCTTGCACTGGCATATTTACATGGTAATAACCCTACACGGCCCCAAGCAAGCATTCGAATTCTTACAATGTTTGAAAATGCTCTGGCTGAAACTTTGCAGACACTTACCCAGATTCCATTCATACCTAAAGCTTTCGTGACTGCAGTGATTCATCTTCTTGGTTCTTTCGGTAAAGTCACGTAGAATGGAAATAATAAAATAATAAAAATAAAACATAATAAAATAATTCTCACTATTATTTTATTATGTTTTATTATTATTTTATTAAATCCATTCTACGTGACTTTACCGAAAGAACCAAGAAGATCCATTCATACCGTTTAAGTTTCCCATTCCGATTCCCAGCGGCAAAAACAATGCACCTCACCAACTGATGTTATAGCCAGGACCCTATGTATGATTGCCCCTTATTTGATATCATCAGTTGTGCTTATTGCTTGGCAACATAAAATGCTAGCTATGTACAAACGAGCAAAATATGATTTGTACAAAAAGTACATTTCATTCATATGCAATGTGTAAATATTTTATTTAAGGTAACTGCTTTATATTCACTTGTATGGACATTCTTTAACTTGTGCGTGGTTCACTCCTCCCTATACTTACTACATTTTTTTATTAAGGGAAAAATATTGTCTGAAAAATATTACAGAATTTGACAAATAGATTTCACATTGACATCTAAACAATCATACAATACATATTTCAATATATATTGTAATTAGTTTACCACTTTAAAGCATATAAAATGATAGGCAGAAACATAAAGTGGTTTAAAATGCAAGGCAGGTAATACATTACCAGTTGGAAGGACACAATTGCAAAACGAGCAGAATAGGTATACCGTAGCTAATTATTGAAGGTGGAAAGAGGACCAGATTATGAAATAAAGAGGGAAAATTAGAGCAGGATTGAGTGTTTTGAAAACGTAAATTTGATTATACATTTTATCTAAGGAAGACAGCCTTCAAAGAATATTCATTCATTCATCATGCATAGTCAGCGAAGGACCGTTCCATCAAACGTGTGACCTCTTGCGGCAGCGTTCGCATGACCTGCTCTTGGCTGCCGTACACCGGAGACTCGAGTGATTTGTTTGATCCACGTATCACAATGGGGGAGACCACGGGGGCGACGTTATTCATTTGAGAGCCGCAGTCCTCACTTGGAACCCCAACCGATATTACCCACTGTGACATTTGGATCAGAAACATCAATACTGACGAAGAAAATTGGACAAAAAAGCTAAAAAAGTTGTGCCAAAAAGTACGGAGAGGCGAATGTTAGAATTATGCTCGACATGAAAATAGGAACAAGTGGTTCAGGGAAGAAACTAAAATTGGAGAAGACATCGTATTGACTGGTAAGAAAAGGAAGTGGGTTTTTGGGGCAGGACACATCGCTCAAGGGATGATGGTTGATAGACAAGAACTGGTAGCAACAGGAGAGAAAGCGCGAGAGAAAACGACCGCCACGAAGATGAAGCGATGAGATCTGACCCTGCACGAGTGCGGTAGATGGATTGTGGCATCGGAAGAGCGTAAGAAGATGGTGACGGCAGAGGAAGGCCTTGATCCAGTTGAATATAGATCATTGCTGATGATGATTAGACCTCTACCCAAACACGTCCCGCATTCACATCGCTACTTACCGCCTCTACGTCTTCATTCTTTTGGCTGATATCCCGGTCCTTGGCTCTTATCTCATCCCGCTGCTTGTCCACAACTTCCTTGAGTTTGATCATCACGTCCCGCTCCTTCTCAGTCAAACCTGAAAGGGTAATGTGGGAAACACATCACAGGCGACCCTTCAGATACGAGGCCAATTGTAAAAGCCAGATGCCAGAAAAGGCATCCTTGCAGCATGCAGAGCAGTCGTTTTTTTTTACCCTGTTGTCTGCTACTTTACATGTATAACAGTGCAGCGCCATCATTACTGTATTGGCCATTTATGATGATGTGAGTGGAGCGCTTCAAAAGAGCACATTCCAATAAAGCAATCAGGATACCAATAAACCACAGCGGCAATTTATGATCAGCATTGTTAAGTATTCACATTGGATATTTTATATGCAGCGTCATATTTATTATTCGTTATTTGTTTATTTTGGTATTCTTTGGGTCTATCGGTCAAGTCACGTAGATAGGTTATTTTCTTTCAACCTCTCTACGCGAGTTTACCGTAAGGCCAAAAGGATATGAATTCCTGCAGTCACGAAAGCTTTAAGTCAAGATGTTTGTTTTGGGTTAGGTTGTGTAAAAATGTGCGTGTGAACCTCCTCCATCCATCAAAAAGCCAATCAATAAAATTGTCACGTGAATCAAAAGTGGCAAATGTATAAACCGAGCTCCTGAGCCCCTGTTAACGACCAGAAGAGGCTGGATGTAATCTCCAGTGAAACGTGACATCCATTTAAATGTCGTTAAGATAATTACTCTCCAACAACAACACCGGGCAGTGCTGCTGAAGCAGTAATACATCGGCAAGTTCGATTCGCGTGACACTTCTGTGAATTCGCGGTGTCGGCTGGAGGAGGGTTTTACAACACACATTTCTACATGATGACCTAACCCAAACTAAACCAATTACGAATCATATTAGTCATGAAAGCCTACGTATAAAGTTATGTTGTTTTTATTGCCACATTCCATATTAATGTTCTAAGTATTTTCTCCGGATCAAGGGGTCTGTAATGTGGCACACTGTAAGTAGAGTTGGATAACTTTTCCATGGGGCTCATAGCCACAGGGATAAGTTACAAAGCCAGGTGGCCAAGGCAAGTCCTTCACGTTCAGTCTTTGCAATCGAGCGTTTTAATGTCTGCTACTCAACGTATCTGAGCCTTTAATTGCTCCACAAGCCACTGCAAATGCTGCCATATTCACACTCACATTTACAAGATGATACATTTATAGCTACCCCGCTTAATTTTTTTCTAATATATATAAAACCCTCAAAACTTTTAAAACAGGAAATTGAACATTGTGAATATCGTCAAAACCGTGGCTCCTTATTATATAATAAAATTGAGTTTACAACTTTTAGTAAGTGTATCGGGATTGTTTGGATATATGTAGAGGGTTTTAAATGAAATACTGTTTTCTCTCAAATGTTGTGAGTAGTATGTCTTTGCATGATTATGACACCTTAAGGGATTGCATATTACACAATGTAGAAAACCGAAAGGTACAATCCTGTGCCACAAAAGCTGCAATCACAATGCAAAGTTTCAGCTCTGTGACACGTGTCAATGTAAAAGGGTTGCAGCATTTGAGGTTTAGCATGTGTCAAGTTAAAGGGTGCAGCATTTGGCCATTTGTCAGGGCTAAAATAATAACCCCGCATGCTCACGTAGTTTTCACTGTAACTTCGTGGGTGCGTCCCTCTTACAAGCCATGTAGGGAATGCATAGCTTGACATTTTATGGCATCTCTACCTGCGGAAAAACACCGCAAACAAATGCTGTCACTGCGCTATTTAGAAATGGTAACTGCTATCATGCCTATTACACACGTGGGGGCTATTTTGTATTTCTTATACTCAAAACCTCAATTTGGTAAACAAAAGCACATTATTTCTGCCATTGCTTTAAAGCTTCAATACAAACTCAGATTCCAGTAGCTGCTGCTCACAGCACCTCAGGCTGGGGGCAACCCATAATCCATAAAATGTGGATAAAATGAGTACCACTTTGTGGGAAGTCAACAGCGGCTGCGCTATGGAAAAGACTGGTCTCCAATGTGGAATTTATATCGTTTCACAGCACCACTATTGAACCTGTGTGTCATCCATTGCTCCTTAAACATGAAGTCACTGACTCGCTTGATAAATGCTACAGTGGCATTTCCACCTCTGTTCCTTTCTTGTGGAATTCCACTCTCTCTCAACATAATGAGTTAAAGGTGACATCTTTTTAGGGAGAAACAGGTAAAGAATATTACGTGACTGTATAAAAATGTCCTTGTGATTTATCAACGTTAGCCTAATGAATGCCCATCTGCCAGTAATTCTGCATTCTTCTTTGGAAGAAAATGTTGTTATTATTCGGTTGTGACGATTTTTTTTTACCAGCTTTGTCTGGGCCCAATGTAAATCTGAACTTCTAAATATCTGACAATAAACTGTGACCTTTGGCCAGGAGGCTATGAAAAAACAAATGAGGACCATATGACATTCACAGCCCAATGCCACATTTTCCCAATGGCAAGGACTATTTAAATTAACCTTAGCAGTACACCAATTGCAGTTGTGTGTGAATTAAACGTAATAAACGATAGACTGTTTACTTTACTCTTTCTAGCCAGGCTTTGGCACCAGCACGCAAAGACCTGTTCTTGCACATGCCAGTGTTTAATGTACACTCCACAGCTGACAAAAGATTCCGTAACTCAGTGAAGACATCACCGGTCTGCTGCAGGAGAGAGTTTGTTGGCCCAGTGGTGATTGGTGCACACTCGAACCACCACGTTGTCCTTTCGCTCTATTAAATCGGACTGTGTGGTGGAACAAGTTTTTGCAGCCTTTATTATTGTCTACTAGGTGTGTAGAGGTGTCTCGAATAAAATTGCTTATTACGGTCATGATCCATGCGTCGAATGATGCGTGTGAAAATTCGCAATTTCTAACGAACCGAAATTATGCAAACGATATTTTAATTCTAGATTTGAAGCTTTCGTGACTGCAAGGATTCATACTCTTTGGTTTTTTCGATAAAGTCACGTAAGTAAAAAATCTAATTAAGCGGTTGTGCTTTCGCTACGTTGTCCCCACCTGAAGAAGGACGCTTGTGTTGCGCCCGAAACGTCGTGATTTAATTTAGTTGTTTTCATTTATTTGATTAGATTTTTTACCTACGTGACTTTACCGAAAAAACCAAAGAGTATGATATGTTAATGGTTCATTTTGGACAATGAAGCAAATAAAACCATACAAACTAAACAAAGAAGAAGAAACGATACAGAAAACAAGAATCTATCAAATCGTGGTCATGAAATCGCTACGTGGCTAATTTACACTCGTGCGAATAGGAGCGAGTGGCCTGATCCTGGTCCAGCCCACCTTCCGCCTGCGTCTCCTCCACCTCGGTGTCGGCACTGTCGGTGTCCCGTCGACGTAACGCGCTGTCCAGTTTGCGGTTCTCCTCCTGCAGCTCCGTCATGCAACCCATCATCTCCTCTTCCCTTTCCCTCCAGTACGTCTCCACCAACTCCAGCTCCTGTCAACAAGATAGGCCAAGAGTCGGCAAAGACACAGAGCAATGCAGTTTCACTTCACAAGCAGCAGAGTGGTCTTCAAGACCAGCTGACATTAACATTGTCCAGCATTTCCAAATACGGTAGACAAATTATCGATATTTTTTTTATAATTAAAAACTCTTTGTCATTGGGGGCTGCCAAACTGTAACTTCTATAAAGGCTCCAAAGTTATTTTGTAGGAAGTACCACCGAAAGCCACAAGGACCCCCATTACTGTGAGCATAGTTTTACAGTCGCAACCCATGAGAAAACAGAAACAATATACCAACATGGCTTACATGATTTAATGTATGTATGTTGAACTTCTTTCGCACCCTATGTAGCCAACCGTGTTAATCGGTGGCCAATCAGAGCCAGTCCAGGGACCCCCACCTCAACAACCAACATTGGCCACGTTGTTGATGTTTGGCGAAACAACCCCAATGATCGACATGACGCGGAGAGGTCTTCATCTGGCAGTAAATTATCATGTGGCTGTAAATTATTATTTATTAAATATATCTATAAACAAGGCAGCATCCCAACAAAAATGTACACTTTCATAAAACACCAATTTATATATTTTTTATTTTTTTTTGCTTTAGAGAGGTCTCAATATGCTTAAAGACAGTTAAAACAGGGACTGATGAATAGCCTGCTACAGGCCAGTGGCCATGGCCTGTAAACACTGTGGTGTGTTTACCAGGTAACCATGTGCCACAGTGAACACAGCCTCCACGGGTCCACGGGGAGGTTAATTAGGTCACGGACACTCTGGCTCAGACACAATTGACGATGCTTGTTAACAGTGTTGTGACAATTCACACCAGCAAAGGTCTCTAGGGGGAAATCCTCGGGTCCCTACCACCTAACTGTGTTGCATCCAAAGTAACGAGTTTCATAGTGTGGTGACATTAGGTTGCCTTCCACTTGTCAATGCAGTATTGTCTCATTCAACATTCGGACTAAGTGTGTCCTTGCTCAGATGAGTATTGGGTGGCACTCATCTCCATTGGTGGCCGGGAGCCCATGGTGGAAATTCCACATTCCCATCGTGGGGGTCAATATTTCCAAGCTGTCGGAAAGACAGCGTTCTAAGGACAGCTCTGTTTCTTCACCTGAGGACGGCTGCTTGCGTTGTGGCCGAAACGTTGTGAGAATTTTATTTTATGTTTTATTTTTATTATTTTATTATTTCCCTTCTACATGACTTTACCGAAAGAACCAATAATATGAATCCCTGCAGTCACGTAAGCTTAAAATCGAAAAATGAAACTTCATTGTCACAGACCTGAAACCCACACTGAATATTCCTACATTCCTACAAGACATGGAGAATTTCATGTTTTTCTAGCAAAAGTAATCTATTTAGGAGGCGCAGCGGTGCAGTGGTTAGCGCACCGCACTACGAACCTGGCGATCTGAGTAAGATTTCCTGCCGTGGCTAACAATAGTGGCAAGTGATAAATGAACTGGTCCTGGGCTCATCACTACATTAATCAGCACTGACCAGCATGGTGAATTATAGTCAAATTAAGCAGTGGATCGAGATTTCACCCTACAAGAGATAATCCATTGTTTCCCATACAAGAGGTGAGATACACAGTGTGTTGTCGAGTGATCCTAAGTTGATGCACAGGCCTCCACATGCCATTTTATACATTTTCTTCAAGAAACCTCTTATATACTATACTAACTTTACTACCCGGCTTCGCCCGGGACTTGGATTCACCACGCCCGGCCGCCTTTGTCTCCCCAGTGGTGATGTTCACACACCACAGCAGTTACTCGTTTGAGGCTGAGTCGACCTAGAGGAGGCCCAGGACCGGTTGAAATAATCGTCACCGGTGGTGGCCGTGAGCGGGAATCGAACTCGGGTCGCCGGGTTTGTGTACAGGCTGGAAAGTACCCACATGGCAAATTTCAAGTTTGTTGCATGTCGGGAAGTACGCTAAACATTTTGAACAGACACACATAATCACAAATTTCCCTTTTATATACATATATAAAATATAGATAATACACCAATACATTGATCACAAACTTAACCACTGGTCTGCCTACAATCATTTCAGGAAATGCTATACTGTACCTCAATAAACACCTCAAACAGTGCGGCCAACTTTTACAATGCGGTAAAGACAATAACATTACACACGTGGTCAGTCTAACTAACGCAACAGTGACGAACGCATTGCAACTCTCAAGTAAATAAATAAGCCACATATCCACACAAGAGCAGCAACAATATGCGGCATGTGATAGATTAATCGACAGGTTTGCCAAAAGATGAGACAAGGCTGTGGTTTTGAACCATTAGGCTTGGTTGAACATAATGAAAATTTTAACTTATAGCATCCGAGGCTGTTTTTGGCACAGTAAACCACACATTCGTCAATCCAGAAGACCTCAGCTGCCTGCACTGGGAATGGCTCACGCCACATTGAGTTGTGTTGCACCCAATATCATCGAGGCTCATGACATCAAAACGAGCGAGTAAATCGTGATTGCATGATGACATCCAGCCACAGAATTCCAGAGAGCATCAAATCTGGTTATGCCCAAGCTGGTAATGCCAAGGATGTGTCAAGAAGAAATCGATTTGTTGGTAGATAAATTATACATTTATGCTAATTACGTCCACAATATGTGCTGACAGTTGATTTGCTAAATCAATGAGTAAACGCTATAGAATGGATTATGTCAAAAGTCAATTGTTGTATCTCTAGTGTTATCTAGGTTGCAAATCAAAGTTTTGGCAATGTCATAATTGCAAAAAAGTACTGGCCCATCTTCAACGTTTCATGAAATGTTTCGGATAAAACAAAAAAAAGGCTCATTCTTTTCAGAATGCAATTGGAAAAAAATATATATCCTTTCACGTCATAATTTAAGTAAAATGCAATGATTGATCGTTTTTAAAATTTCAAAAATCTGTATTTGAGCTCGCCAAAAAGAACAGACACCAACAAAAGGTCAATGAGAATAATTTCACTTAAGAAATGCGAGCAGCTCACTGAATACAGAATTACTAAACGGCAGCATGTTTCAGTGATGTTTCAGTGATGTTTCCCCCATACATATTTTGCAAGCGCTAAACCAAAGCCCACATCCACATCACTGGCCCACATTCTGGTGCCCATCTTGACACCTATCCCTCGCACACGCGCCGATGATATTTGAGCCACTTGCCACAAAAGGGCTTCATCTGAAGGTCAAGTGGTCTTTATCATCAATCCCATCTGAGATGGAAAGCAAAACATATTAGCCTGAGTTTCCTATTGTCTGCAGCTATCTGCCATCTACAAATGCCCTTTCGTACTTGGCTATTGTTACTGTAAAAACATTGCCACCAAAGAACTCGCTTGCAGTGATCCGTATACAGTACGAGACATTCATGCTCAACTTCAGCTTTGGCACGTGGCAAACATATGTACCCCGTGGAATTCCACAAGGTATTAATTTAGTATCTGTGGGACCCAGTGACAAGTTTCTAGCTTTTGCCAATCAGCAGTATATTTTCATAAATTCATGAAGTAGGTGTAATTTATTTCTCTGTTTCATTGTTGTGGAAACTTACAATGATACAATTAGGAACAGATTGGGCTATGTGATGCTGTAGCAGAACACCCAACTCACAATCAAAAGCTGGTACGTTTAAAATCCCAATCAAAGGTTGACTCAGCCCATCATTCCTCTCGGGTATTTTAAATAAGTAACACTATGTAGGCAGCCAACATAATATAGAAAATTAGCCACTGGTTTACGATCGACAATAAATGTTGAGTAACACATTTGAGAGATGGTGACAGTTTTGTAGATGCCTTCATCCGTCAGTGTATTGGTCATAGCTGGTGATGATGATAGCCACACAATACTCGTTCGAGACACTTTGACGTGCAACGCTTCTTTCTTTACCATGTCCATGCGGCCAAGAGTACAGTCTGGACCGAGCGTGCCCCAATGTACCTGCTTGTGCCGGGAGTCCCTCGCGGACAGCGTAATGGTTTCTCTCTTGGCTGACTCGAGTTGCTCTCGCAGCGTAGTGGACTCGGTGTCTGCTCCGTTCCGAACAGCCAGAGCCTCCAGCATTTCCAGCACGCGGATCACAGGCGCCATCAGCTCGTGCACTGCCTCACGTGCCACCTGTCCATCAAAACGGACCTTTTGAAGTACTGTAAATGTCTTCAAGACGTAACTAAAAAAGAACAAGCATCTAATATTTTAGATACAGTACGATCAAATGGAAATATGCATTGATTCACAGATAAGAATCAATTATTACACTTGGAATGCGTACAGAGCATCCTGGATGGCATAATGAATTTTTTAACGTATGAAAAGTGCATGAAAACAATATTCTGTTTGTAGGACACGTTAAAATGTGTGTAGAATAACAAACGATTTGAAAACTTACTTTAGCTTAATTTGTATACATTTCAGAAAAATGCGCATTCACATTGACAAATGCATGTTGATGTTAAAACATTAATAATGCACATTTATCTCAGTAAACTATCTTTTCGGGCCACCCTGTACGTATCGTCACCAAGGTTCACATCATTTGATAACGTTAATGTGTTTCTGTCCGAGCACTGAAAGTGAAAACTGATCTAAATCTTAACATGTGGGAAATAGGATTAGGATTAGAGTTCGGATTAGAGTGAGACTGTCGATCAGGGCTAGTGATAGTATTGGAGCAAGGGTCAAAATAATGGCTATGATTAGTGTGAGGATGAGGACAAAGGTTACATTGAGGGCTGAGCTATGGACGGCGTTTGGGCTCCAGAAAATCCATCGGTCAAGTTCAGGCTAGAGTTTGGGTTGGGATGAAAGTTTGAGTTTGCACTGTGGTTCAAATGACTACTATATATTGTTAGAATAGATTGAGCACTAGTATAGCAGTGTTAGGATTATTGATGTAGTTAAAACTAAATACAGTACAGTAGTGTTCCAGACTGTAAGACATTAGTTTAAAGCTCCCAATGTTCCGTGATGTAAATATATAGCTGTATTAACACGTATGAATCACATTAGTGATATCATTGATATACCGTAATTGCGTGCTCTCCTGTGATTTATAAAGGCTTTTTCTATCCTAATGAACATTCATACTGGTTCAACCTGAGTGTGTATGTACAAGATATACAGTTCAACTATTTGGGTTATTTCCCTCAAGGCTACGGCTTGTGTTTATAGGTTTTTTTTGGCAAGCCGCAATAACATATCTTAAGTGGATTTCTCCCCTTGGTACAACAGTACTTTAAATAGCGTGGAAAAATAGGTCAATTTACCCTTATAGAAGGGGGCTCCCACCTCATCTCCCTCGATTGGAGGCCCTTCTACAGGGTCACACTTTTACCTTGACTACTTTAAATAGCACACCAAGGGAAATTGTTAATCGAGTTTCTTTTATGAGTAGAGAACATGGGCAATGCTCCATATTTGCAAGTGGAGATCAAAAGGTGGGAGATAGGAGGTGGAGCTGCGGTGATGCTAGATATATGTATTACGTTTTTAGAAGTTAAACATTAGTTTACTGCGGCTGTAGCCGAGGATATTACTTCAAGACACTTTGTGTTACCCACCTTCGAGAATTGTCATTATGTTCGTGGCGGTGGCACGTATTGATTTGTACCGACATCTGGTGATATTATTAGCACGTTGAACCTTACGAGGGTTATTACAGTTTTCATAAGACGTAGGCCGATTGCCGCTGGTTTGATTTGCGAAAAAGGAACAACCGCTGTAGGGTTAGGGACGAGCCAAAATCCAACATTGCATACACACATTTTGGGAATACTAGTTCACCACCATCACCACCACCACCACCACAACTGTTTTTTGCGTGAGAGACGGTGGCATTTGAGAACCACTTCACCTCTCCGCCCTCGGTCCCAGCCGCCAAGGCCCTCTCGAAACCGCGTCCCAGGAGCGCCGCGATGTCGTACACGTCCAGGGCCCCCAGCTCCTCGGGGCTCTTGTCGAGAGGGGAGCCCGGCATCTTGAGCTTCTCGTCCATTGCGGACTCCCCACTCGTCAGCAGATACTTCTCCAGGTCTCCTTCGTCCCTGTTGCCGGCGGACAAGGCAATGGGGTTGACGGCCGTGATCGGTGGAAGTGTGACGGTGGATGCGGTGGTGGTGTGGTGATGCTTGGGTTATGGTGATG
>CM025624.2:2504166-2520770 GCA_014621495.2 Entosphenus tridentatus | reverse complement strand
GGTGGGGAGGGGCTGGTCACCCCGTGGTGCCCTTATAAAACTCAACGTTTCACCTACTCACGCCGGCTTGTGCCCGCCCTCACAGTCGGCCATATTTGCGGAATACACCACGCCGCCGTTGACCCTGGCCATTGACCGAGCAACCCAACGTTCCTACCAGCTCCCTCCGCAGAATATGTTCTAGATTCATGAGGGGCCAGTGAACAATGGATCTCAAGGGCGCCACGGGAAATCATTTGGCCAATGACTGAGACAACTTTTCTCCCAGGCAACCGGGGAGAGCATAGCCTTAGATGTTTATCGATAGTATCGCTCTAACAACAGCAACAACAACCAATTACATTTATTTAAAAGGATGCACAGTACAAAATGAATACATCGCAAATGTACAATTAAGAATTGTATACAATTACCACAATTTAGATCATGAAAAGTTGGGTTGTTGTTGTTAAAAGTGGTGGTGTTTGTTGTGGTGTAGTTATGGCGACAGTTCGGAGAACAGTGGGGAGTAGTTAAGGAGGGGTGGTGATCGGGGTAGGGGTGATGATAGGGGTATTTCTATAATAGGTGTCATGGTACTTCTATAATAGAAAGGGTAGAACATTAATTTTGAACGGTGGCAGCAGTCAATCATTAATGTGCTGTATTGTTTTTCACCGCCCTTGTAGGTTAGTTCACTACGATCCAATATCACAAAGATCCATCTGTGTGTGGTGTGTGGTGTTTGTGCAAAAAGCGCATGTTACAAAAAAATCGCCCTTTCAAGTGCATTATTCAGAGCGGGCGATTCAATGGGGTTTGACATATCAAAGCTGGAAACGCCGTGGGCCATCCCGAAGGAGCTCTTAGCGGGGCCAGGATGACAATGTCCTTGCCGCAGTGTCGCGTGTCATCACAACGGAGCAGTAGCTGCCGATATATTTCACGAGGGACCCACGTGGTTATTGACTCAGCTTCGGCGTCTGAGAAAATTTGCATTCAACATTTGTTTCGGTACAAGCAAAGAAATTACTAAAACAGGCACACAAATCAGCGAGTGTATCTATTGATATTCATAAAGTAATCATAATATATGGTTCTGTGTGAATCAGCTGCTGGCTATAGGGGTCTACTCAAGCTGTGTTGTCATGGGAGTTTTTTAAATCCTTTATATTAAGTTCACTTGCTTGCTTGCTTACGACCGTGCAAATCTTTCGGTCGTTTTTTAACCCACTTCCCGTGATCCAATCGAGCTGACATTTTCCACACAGACTCGTTGTGCGTGACAATTAATTTTCGTGAAATGTTTTTTCCTAAATGTTACACTTTTTAGGACAAAAATATTATATTTAATTACCAATTGCTTAATGCTGCCATGCAATCATCTGACCCATAGGTGGCAGCCATCTCAAGCCAGAGGACGAGAGGACTCTAGCCGCCACGCATATAAAGGATTTATAGTGAAAAACTTTGTTTTTACGGGTTAATTTTATTACATGCTTCACAAACCCACCCTGACTGGTTCTGGAAGAAGCTCACATCTATGCATTTTTAAAGCCGTGACCGGGAATCAATTTACAGGTCATCAGATTCAAAGCGCAGTCGTACGCTAACCACAGTACCATCGTTCCACCCCATTATACTCACGCAGATCCATGACATAGAATACTCGGATATTTAATTACAAAGAGTTGCATGGGCCGTGACTAAAACACAAGGATGTCATCTGATATACTTACAGCCCTTTTAACACACTGTATCATCAATAATATTTTATTTTTGGGGGGGTTTGATCACGTAAATCTAAATGTGTCGTTAAACCCGCCACCACCCGACACAGCCAATTAGTAAGGTTTGTCACGTAAACAGAACGTGCCACTTCGTTACTAGTTCAGCACACCGACGTGTTGAAGAGCAAATCCGCAACATTTCCAATCTGAGTACGACGTTTCGCCAGTATTTACAACTAGCTGTTGCAACTATCTCCTGTTTCGTTCCTTAAATAGAGGGGTAGATGTGATGACGTCACTTGTGAGCCGTTCGCATGCGAAGGGGGGGGGGGTGTAAATTACAATGGGTTTCCATTGCCGGTTGAGTTATTCATATGGTCAACCAACGTACATTATAATGCATGCAGATTGTTCTTGTACCTCCTGTACGTTTGCGTGCAATTAAATAGCAGTACCCTGTTATTATCTGCGAACAGGCAATCCCTATTGCTGTATGGTGACCTGTACAGGCATGCGTTTAAACAATGTATTATTTGATGATTCATTGCATTTATAATTTCATAGCATTCACTCAAGTGGTAAGTGACTATGAACCTGGCTCACTGGAAGTTAGACGGGGTCAAATGAACTCGCATTTATTCTCTTCCCTTAACACATTAACAGGACATTGCAAACATGTTTGCAGCACTCCAAAACAACTGCAGAGATTCTAGATTTGAAGCTTTCGTGACTGCAAGGATTCATACTCTTAGTTTTTTTTCGGTAAAGTCACGTAGGTAAAAAAATAAAATTATGATTCATTGCATTTATAATTACTATTTTATTAGTATGTTTTTTACCTACGTGACTTTACCGAAAAAACCTAACTGCAGAGACATGGAGTGAGTACGCTGCAGGCCACGTTATCCGCAGCACACAACAATAATCCTGAAAAAAAAAATCGGAGTTATATTCTTCACAACGCTCATTATTACTTTGTTTTATTCATTGTACGGTGTTGTGTCGAACTGGGCTCATATCTCGAGAGGGTCCTTGCCTGGACACATCTCGCAGTTCACCAGCATTGAGTGCTGATGAGACACTGCATGTCAAAACTGGAATCCAGTTAGCTTGTGTATGAACCAGTGCTGCTGAAATTGTGCACTCCCAGAAGGTATTTTGGTTGATGGAATTTGTGAAACATACTTTCTCTATAGTTGAATGTGGAGGTGCAGATATGTGAAGGTGTATTGGCTGCTTATTTATATTGTTACTTCAATTTTCCACAACCATCATTTTTTTTGTCTCGGTATAATGGCAAGCGTGCATCTCTCCATGCTTCTTTTCACTCTTTTCTAATTTTTGTCACTACATTTCTGATTCATAGCATGTAACATATCATCATAGCAAACATCTTCTGTAGGTACGATATCTTCCTTTTCATGAACAAGTTTATGTTTTGATGATAACTATATTCACATGTGTTTTTTCTTTTTAAATACATATCTTGAAAAACATTACTTTATACCTGGCTAAAAACAACATTTTAGCGCGACATTAAACGCAGCCAATGACCAAATACCTGAAAGTGTGCCCGATCTCAGAAGCTAAATAAGTTTGAGCCTTGGTAGTGCTTGGATGGACAATCATCGCACACGTGTCCTCATGAGGCATCGGGGCTACATGGGAGTAGGAGAGGGCAGTCCACTGTTGTCCTGTACTTCTGTGCTTCCGCGTCTTTGCTCCCCTCCATCAACCCGCACCGACAAGTGTTGACGAGTGCTGAACATTCAAAACAATCCCCGTGATCCACATGCACTCCCAACAAAAGTGGTGCATGAACATGTACACATTGAGCTTTGCATGTGCACACATACAGTACCGTACAACTCTCGCGTGCAGCGAGGGTGGTGTCTCCTCTGCCCTTAATCCCGTGTCATAACATTACAACAACAAAACATTCTAACTCCTATTTAAAAACAGGCTGCAGGGTAATCCTATAATTGCACGGTGTGAGTGCCGAGGCAAAAATACATCATAGAAGTCACGCGTCTGTGCGTGACAAGCGGAGCTCAACGAAGTCATGTTTGAGGATGAATAAGTGTCACGACTGCTCCACCTGTGGAATCTGTCGCCTGTGCAACAGGAAGGGTGGGTGGCTGAGCCCTGGGCTCACGCCATGCTTGGCAAACTCGCGTTGTCAAGTCGCTCACTCGTGAATGGCAATTTCGTTATTGTGATAACTGTTAAAGATCACGGTCATTGGCGATGCAAGTTTACTGGTGTGCAGATCAAGACTCACAATAATGACACTTCATTGCAAGCTCTGTGCAAATGGTGAACATTCAACATTTCTATTTCAGAGGCCAGTCGAATACAATATATGTAGAGGAATTCGCGCATTTCACAAGCACCGTACAAGCATATTTATGGCATTTGCACAAATGTACAACCAAATCAAGTTAATTATGCGAATAGACCGGTCTCTGAAATGGAAGCAATGTTGAATGTTTACCATTGCTTAAGGGCCAATGGAAATGTGTCTACCTTTCATATACTTTGCACTACTGTCATGTTTTCGTATTGTTTGTTTTTGCAACTTTCTAGCTCGCCCCATTTGTGAAAAAAGAGCTGTATAGCTCATCGGATTCCCCCAGTATAAAGATTCTGAGTGTGATTATTGTCAGCCTTGATCTATAAACCCCTGGGGTGCGAGATGCCCTTTCCGGGAGTGCGAGACATGGCCACATTTTATTTTAGGTGTAAAATCATCGAAAACAAAAATCAACACGGCCAAGTAAGTTACAACTTCAAGTTTCATTTATTCGGTATATCCGGCTCTTGAGTTGGGTGCAACCGCAACAAACAAACTATGAACAGAGAACATCTTAAAGCGACGACGCGCAACAGAAACATCCTGGATAAACCAGCAAATCTTCCAGAAAAAAACACCGTATTACAACGCTGTGTGCAAAAATGCCAGTTTCATCAAACTCTGTGCGTTACATTAACACTCGAAATTTTTGTTGTTAACGACTGAGAGAACCAAAGGGGTGGCAAGGCTGCGGTAAAAGGTTATAAGATACCACCGGCCCGACGGGGGAAATCTCTCGCAACAAGCAGAGCGGTTCATCTTCTTGGTTCTTTCGGTAAAGTGACGTAGAAGGGAAATAATAACATAATAAAAATAAAACATAATACTATTATGTTTTATTAAAGTCACGTAGAAGGGAAATAATAAAATAATACAAATAAACCATTCTATTATTGTTTTATTTTTCTTATTTTAAAAATAAAACATAATATTATTAGGTTTTATTTTTCTTATTTTATTATTTCTCTTCTACGTGACTTTACCGAAAAAATAAAATACAATTCTTTATTATGTTTTATTTCTATTATTTTGAAATAATATTATTATGTGTTATTTTTCTTATTTTATTATTTCCCTTCTACGTGACTTTACCGAAAAAATAAAATACAACTCTTTATTATGTTTTATTTTTAATATTTTAATATTTCCCTTCTACGTGACTTTACCGAAAGAACCGAGAAGATGAATCCCTGCAGTCACAAAAGCTTTAAATCGAAAAGCAGAGCGGTGTCAATCGCCCGTACACTGCCCCCTGGTGCCGTAAGTCGGGCACCGCACGCGGTCGCCACGTGCAGTGCCCGACTCGCCACGTGCGCCGGCGATGACGTCACGCGCGCATTGCTCGCGGTGACGCCACTTCCGGATCAAGATGTCCGCGCCCAGCTGTGCACGTGCGGTCTGAACGGATCCACGGCCGTGCATCATTTTTCTTTTACAACGAGCCCGAGTATTAGTTGCGCACAATTAAGTCCACGTACACAACACACACATATACACACACACACTACGCACGCAGATACAAAGAGTGCCGGTGTATCCGTAAGTAGTAATTATACGCCCGCACACGAGGCACGAGTTGCTTCACCGCACTGTACACGCCGCAGGCAAAGTTGCGCGTGGAGAGACCGCGAGCGATGAACCGAGAGCGGCGGCAGCGTGGAGGGCGGCGTGGCGGACGGGGCGGCGGTCCCCGGCGGCCGCAGAGGCGCGACGCGGACAGCGAGGACGAGGCCGCGGAGTCGAACTCCTACGACGCGGAGCTGGTACCGGCCGAGAGCGTATCCGGCAAGGTAAGGGCCACCCCCCCCCTCCCTCCCCTGAGCCTCCCCTGGGCCTCGCCGCGTTCATGAACTGGCGGCCGAGTGTAGGCGAGCTGGGAGTAGCAACGGACGCTTTCTTTGGTCACGTTTTGGTGTTGGTGTCGGGGTGATATTTCAGAGGATCGTCCAACTTGTGAGTCTTCATGCTTGAAACGGTCTCGGACGGTATATTCTCTACCGGTATCAAGAGCCCTTGTGCTTGTGTCCATCTCATGAGACCCATCGGCTGCCTTGTGCGATCAGGGACCTCACGCTTGATTCCATCAGGTTGTGCTGATTTTCGCGCTCGCCATTGCCTCTCCGTGTTGTGCTGCTTTCAGCTTGTAGCCTTCGAAGGTTCGTGCATTGCTTGTGTTCATTTCAGGCGCCTCGTGAGGTCTGTTACGGTCCAAGATGACCCAACAGCTTGGGTCTGCTCTCAGACTCTCCATGCACGTGTGCTGCACGCTTAATGCAGCTCTTTCAGCGTACCCATATGTAGCAGCCAATTAGCACTTGTGCTCGTTCCGCGATGAAACGGTGGAATACACTTTTTTAATATAAATATCGTTTTTATTGTTTTATTTTGTTAAACCAGGCGAATACTCAAGTAACAAGATCGTCTTGCTCGGCTCCTATGTTCTAATTAATAATTACTAATCAACTCCCCCCCCTCCCTCACCGCTCGCGTTCTCGTACCGGGCTAATGTTCCATGAAAAACCAAAAAATTTAAAATAATTACGGATCAACTGACCGGTTCCATCTGATGCATTACGCTTATGAATGCTCACTCTAAATGACAATTTGTCAATGAGCAATGTTGTCTGATACAAAAAAAAACACAACGCACAGGCTTAACTTGCTGCTGAATGCGTTTTGCATTTCTGTTCTTTAGGAGAGCGTGAAGCATTTGAGTTTCCCCAGCGAAGATGCCTCCGATACGGAGCTCAACACGCGCGAGCTTGTCAAGCAGCAGAACTGCAAGAAAAAGAAATCTGGAGGCTTCCAGTCCATGGGTGAGTGAATAACAAACGGACACCGTTTAAATTTTGATTTAAAGCTTTCGTGACTGCAGGGATTCATATTCTTGGTTCTTTCGGTAAGTCAATCAAATTCTCACGACGTTTCGACTGCAACAAGCAATTACAGTCGAAACGTCGTGAAAATTTTATTGTTTTATATTTTCATTATTTTATTGTTTCCCTTCCACGTGACTTTACCGAAAGAACCAATAATATGAAGCCACCGTTTAGTAGGTTTCCGTGACCAATTTCATCCACAATACAGCTTTTTTTGGGTTAAATCGCTTAAATATATTAATGTTGTCGTTAAAACCCGCCACCACCCCAACACAGCCAACTAGTAAGGTTTGTCACATAAACAGAACGTGGCCAATTCATCACTAGTACAGCACACCGCTGTGGTGCAGAGCCAAGCCACAACATTTACAATCTGAGTACGACATGTCGCCAGTAATTGCAACTCGCTTTATCAGGCGATAGCCAGATTTGTGGAGACGTATATATTCATGGGTATTTTCATATATTTTAAATGCCATAACTACCGTGACATTTTCAGAACGGTTTATTTTTGCTGTACGTCAGAGTTGAGTTTCTTGCAATTCTATTAAACAGTGATATAAGTGTGATAGCGGTGTGCACCTCTGATTAGCACGGTTGGCTATGTACGGTGCGAAAGAAGTTCAACATACATACGTGCGAGATAAGCTGCGAGGGGAGCAGGAGATTGCAGATCCTCAGTGCATTTTTCAAATCTTAACTATGCAAAGCTATGCATGCATTCTATACAACTATACCAGTTTCCCCCAATGTAATAAACACCCGTTGATGGAATTTGGGATGAGTGGTGTTATTGTTGATCATTATTTTGCAAGGCGTGTATTACTGTTTGTGTTTTAAATCAATTGGAGCATTTTACTAAATCATTTTCCCCCTTTTGCAGGACTCAGCTACCCAGTGTTCAAAGGGGTCATGGGAAAAGGCTACAAAGTCCCTACACCGATCCAAAGAAAAGTGAGTCGCACCTCCAGGTTGAAGTTGGAATATCTGTGCAGTTAATTCCATATCAGAATCTTTATGCTGGAGGAATCTGATGAGCTATAAAGCACTCTTTCACAGACGTTCAGTCGAATGATTGTTTACAGTCAGGTCCCCTTTATGAATATGTAAATACTATTTTAACAGCCTTTCATATGGGACTTAATAATTGATTTCTATTTATTGCACTGACGTGTCCCATACAAAACACAACACTTGGATCCATCAACACTTGTTGACCATTAATTGGCTTTTGTACGCTGTAGCAAATACACAATGTGTTCTGTATTACATCTAACGCACCACAGAAATAACACGATTGCTGTATCTCATCGGGGTTTCATCCCGCTTAAGAGTGTTATCGTAACCCATGTCAAAATAACGCCTCTTCTACATCAGTAACACTGTCTTGTGACGGGGATATAATTATGCAGAATTGCAGCATGAGAGGGAAAGGTCCTTTGTAGCTATGGAAAAACAGAAACATTGTCTGACGTACAATTGGATAGTCACATCGCAGTGATATTTGACAGCCTTATTCTGCTCTGAAAAGGTCTATTGAAATGTTAGCCTATTATATATTTTTCAGTTACAAGTGCAATTTTAACGAAGAACAATGTTCCTTAGATTGTTTTTTTCGCGTACACCACTGACTAATCCCATATTTTATTATTTGGCCTGCCGGTAAAATTGTTGCTTAAAAAGCTGGAGGTGTCTCCACGGTCTCTCAATCGTGTGTGTGCATGCGGCCTTAAAGTGCATATAGCCTGGCACAAGCGCCATGGTGACGTAGTCGCCAATTCGTGGCGAATGGCGATTGTTGTTGCACAAGCATAAACAGCGGTGGTGCTATTTCTCCCCGCGCAGTGAATCCCCGTGATCTTGGAGGGCCGTAATGTGGTAGCCGTGGCGGTTGTTGTTGTTGTTGTTGTTGCGGGGTGCGTAAACAGCGGTGGTGCCGTTCCTCCCCGCGCAGTGTATCCCCGTGATCTTGGAGGGCCGCGACGTGGTGGCCATGGCGCGCACGGGCAGCGGAAAGACGGCCGCGTTCCTCGTGCCCATGTTCGAGCGGCTGCACGCGCGCAGCGCCCAGGCCGGCGCTCGTGCCCTCGTGCTCTCGCCCACGCGCGAGCTCGCCCTGCAGACGAGCAAGTTCACCAAGGAGGTGCGCGTCACGCCGGGACCGCGCGACGGTCACAGCGCTTTGTTCGGTTGCGCTAATGCACGCTCTGGCCTCCGCCAATGCGCCACGCGAGCGCCATTGCTCACGTGCTCAGTGTTTATAATAATAATAAAAACAATTGTGGCAGGATCACGTGGAATAGTTACCCGAAAGCATGCGGCACTTTTGATCTTTAAGGCAGTATAGTCAATCCGCAGTCACATGCCTGGAACGTCGTCTGGCTTATTTTGGACGGGGTAATTGAGCACTTGACCAGCATGGTAACATCAATGCCGGTGATCCACGCAGTGAGAGGAGGTCCTCATGCTGCCGTGGGATTATTATTATTACGTAAAAAAATGTCGTATATGACCTACATTACACTCTGATTTTTTGTAGTCACTTACTTGTATACAGTGGACTCTCGATTATTTTGCGTGCGGTTTATCCGATTTGCGAATTAACCGCACACCTGAATTTAGTTGTTTTCATTTATTTTATTTTATTAATTGTTTTACCTACGTGACTTTACCGAAAAAAACAAAGAGTATGAATCCTTGCAGTCACGAAAGCTTCAAATCTAGAATAAATTAATAACTCATGGATTTACGCCTTGTTATTGATGGAAATGTTTATTACAAGTCACGTGCTTAAACCGAACAAATATGTGCTCGGGATATGCAACTGCAGGCCAGTAGTTGCATATCTTTATAACAGTGGGCAGAGTTTGATTGATGTTGATTGACGTGGCTCTGCTGCTGCCCACTTAGTGGGCTGAGTCTTCTGTAGGGGAGCAGGAAAGTGTTATCACTGAGCATGCGCATCGACCGGTCGATTCTTTCCTAAAAATTATAGTTTTGTTCATTAGCCAACCTCAGTTTTCTTAACTTAAACATAATTTATCCCTATATTCGTGGTTTTTGGCATCGGGATCCACGAAACATGTATATTTTTGAATTATCCACGATAATGGAGAGTATACTGTGGTTTAGTTCAACGTTCCCATAAATAATATTTCTGTTTGTGGAGCCGACGATCGCCGTGAATGCCGTCCGCGGGTCCCACGCCCTCGCGCTCCTCGCCGCCTGTAAAAGCACAAGTTGAACCGGTGGAGGGTGTTGTGGCATTTCTGCTCCGCTGTGGTTGCGTTTCCACAGCTCGGGAAGCACACCGGGCTGAAGACCGCCCTCATCCTCGGAGGAGACAGGTCAGCATTTGGCACGGGCACACATGCCCGACACTCGGCGCACTCATCGGCAAATGCCTCCCGTAGCCCTCACCCGTTCCTGTTAGTCCATGGGCCAGAGCAGAAATTGGTACCAACTCGGGTATCCTTAGTTTTACCGATGTATTTATTTTTTCAAGTGGTTATCACTTAATTCACTGTTATTAGCCATGTAAGGAATGTATAACAACTATGAAGTTAAGCCACCTCAGGTGGTGCTGACAAATTAACTATCTTGTGTAGGTTCATGGACTATGTAAAAAAACAGGCTCTTGTCTCATGAATGTGGAATTTCCTCCACTGGCTCATAGCCATGAAAGGAAATGATACCATGCCCATTGGAAGAGGGGAGGCACTTTCACATTTTCATTACGTTTTACTTTGCCTTGATGTCATTGATTACAGATTTATGTCAGTTATTGCCCGTAATAAATAGCCAACCTGCCTTGCTGTGGCGGATGCGTTTTCAACTCGGCATGTCTGGCCCGGGATTATATAACTTTTATTGTTGTTTAATGACAATACTCCAAATTAAATCATGGCAGTGCCACGCAGTGACCTGCTAGTTTTTTTAATGAGTTTTTTTGTTACTTTTTTTTCAGTGGTCAACACACGTATTATTTATTGAAAGTTTTTCTCATCGTTCACTGCTGAATTTGTGTTTACATTTCAATGACGCACGTGTGTCTTTCAGGATGGAAGACCAGTTTGCTGCCCTGCATGAGAACCCAGACATGTGAGCCAAGCTTTACGTGACGCGTTGTTGGCAATTCGTCGGTCCCGTACGCAATTTGGTTCAAAATAATTTAATTCGAGCTGCTCCAAAGCCTTCGGAGTCACCTAGTTGCCTGTTGTCACGAGTTTATCAAAGCAGTGAATAAGTAAAGCCAGCACATTCCTGCGGAGGGAGCTGGTAGTAACGTTGGGTTGCTTGGTCAATGGCCAGGGTCAACGGCGGCGTGGTGTATTCCGCAAATATGCCCGACTGTGAGGGCGGGCACAAACCGGCGTGAGTAGGTTAAACGTTGAGTTTTATAAGGGCACCACGGGGTGACCAGCCCCTCCCCACCCAGCCCCTCCCCACCCAGCCCTTCCCCACCCTCCCCTCCCCACCCAGCCCCTCTCCACCCAGCCCCACCCCTCCCATTTTTGGATGCACGACGGACGGACAGAATAATCCCGTGTGGGCTGGTGTAACCGGGAGGTTACTACCAGTATGATTTATTTTCTCAGTTGTAGAATGGTACTGGCAGTCATAGGGGGACTAATTGCACACAATGCCAATCTAAAGTAACACATTTACACGATTTAACAACGCATGTATCGTTTACAGTACTTATCTACTCTCCTGAATTCATATTAATTAAACACTTAGATTAACACGGGGGACTACGTACGGTGCGAAAAAAGTTCACCATACATACCAATCAGTAAATCATTGGTGACAAATTGCTGAACCCAAGACGATGCATCTTGCCATAATGTATGGCTACGGATGAACAAATCTGGAAGTTTAGATTGGGCTATGAATGCATTTTGTGGAGCACTGGAGAGAGAGCTAATATCCAAGCAGTTGATGTTACATTTTTTTTTACTAAGGTACAAACATAAGCAAAATCCAGTTATCGTTTGAAATTGAAGAAAGTTCCCTTCCTCCCTTGTCTCCTCGCCGCACCTGGGCAGCATCATCGGGACGCCCGGCCGCCTCATGCACGTGGTGGTGGAGATGAACCTGAAGCTGCAGGCGATGGAGTACGTCGTGTTCGACGAGGCCGACAGGTGAGAGACGCGCAGCTTGGATCGCCGCAGAGGGGCGGGGCTGCCAGGGGCGCGTTACCGGACGCTCCCGAGGTCCAAGTGACCTCGCCAGGCCAGGTGGACGGCGATTTCAAACCCGGTCCCGCTCGGCAATTAACCCTTTCCCATTCCGATGGCGTGCGTACGTGTACGTACATCGCCTGTTCTTCCGATTGCGTCCCGATGACATCTTCGGAATGTAACCGGAAGGAAAAACTCGAATGAAATTACTTTATCGCAACCGAGGCTCCAACAAGGCCATGCGGAAGGGCGCGTGGCACAGTTTGTCGCCAGCTATCACAGAGTGCGGTTGTGTCGCTACAGTTCTCTGCGGTGAGTACAATGTCTTTTAAAAACAACGGCGCTACGCCTCTCTAAATTAAATTAAAACTGAACCGCTTGCTTGAGATTCAGCGGCGAACGGGACACTCATCTTGCCAACTTGCAGCTGTCTCGAAACGGGACAGGGTCAAGCGAAGGTTTTTCCAGATGCATTTGTCACATGCGACGCACGTGAGCACGCCGGCATTCGAAGGCCTGGTTTCCCTGCTTGGTCGGATTCATCGTCTTAAGCCTGGCAGGAATCACACTCCACGTATTCATCTCTGCCATCGCTCGGCTCGGAAACGGCCGAGAGCTCCTCCGCCCGCCGGGCGGATGCAACCCGTCCGCGAACGGGTGGATTGCAGCCGAGGCTTTTGCGGGTTTTCCTGCGCAACTCGTTCATGGTGGCACGTGCATGCCTTCTTACCATTGGAGTTGTAAACTATAAACTTAAAATATTATTGATTATTTTACCAGGTTAAGGCCCGCTGAGCTGGTACGTAGCTCTATTTCAGAAGCGACCTGGCCATCAAAAATGATAGCTTATTACACGGAATTTTATAGCAGCCAAATAATGCGTGATGTTGATTCTAAATGTGGAGGGAAAAATCGGAGGACCCGGAGAAAAATCCACTGGGCCACGGGGAGAAAGAGACGCAAACTCCAAACATACAGCAGGCGTCGGGGTCGGGATCGAAATCGCGACCTCCTGCACACCAGGCGAGGTCGTCAACATCTGCTAGCCACCGTGGCGTAATAACGCGCGAGACGTCAGCGTCGTGCAAGACGTCCAAGTTGCACGGATGTCTCGCACGATGCAGACGTCTGTCACGCGAGCTAGCGTACGTGCGTGCGGCGCTCCGCGTGCGTGCCCCTGACCACCCTCGCGTGCGTGCCATGCCCGCCCACCCGCCTGCAGGCTCTTTGAGATGGGCTTCGCCGAGCAGCTGACGGAGATCATCCGCCGGCTCCCCGACTCGCGCCAGACCCTGCTCTTCTCCGCCACGCTGCCCAAGCAGCTCGTGGAGTTTGCCCGTGCAGGTGAGCGCCGCGGTTGCAGGTTTAAGCGGTGGGGGGGGGAGGTCGCCACGTAACGCCCGTTTCAACCAAATTCGTCGTCCTCGTCCACCATCGTTATTTTTGACGCTCCGCTTTCATCTCCGTTGGAAGCCAGTCTCGTGCTTTCACCCTTTTAGTTCCACGATTGTTCGCTTGAGATATTTTACGACGAGCTGTCGCTGCAACGACTGGTCTAACCGCTGCTGTTGTCCCCCGGCTCCAGGCTTGAGTGACCCAGTGCTGATTCGTCTGGACGTGGACTCCAAGCTGAGTGACCAGCTCAAGGTGGGTCAGTGCCACGAGAGGGCGGCCGTGTTTCACGACTCGATCGCTGCTGAGCTTGCGGCTGTGTATCACGAGGAGTTTCTTGGGCAGCCGCAGGCATTGGGTGAATGTTTGTCTTTGTGTGTGTGCGCGTGCACCCGTGCGTGATATGTTGGGGAGCGGTGGTGTAGCGGTTAACGCTACGCCGCGCTGTGAACTCGGCGATCCGAGTTCGATTCCCGCTCACGGCCAACACCGGTCACGATTATCTGAACCGGTCCTGGGCCTCCCCTAGGTCGACTCAGCCTCAAACGAGTACCTGGTGCTATGTGTAAATATCGATACCATGGAGACAAAGGCAGCCGGGCATGGTGCTGGCCACCCACCCCCTCGTGTGCTGTTCCGGGCTTCATAGGTGCTCGCTAACGGCACTTGCCCGAAAAGTCTGTTAAGGCTATACAGGGGATCCTTGTCTTTGTGATACGTGTGGCAACGGTGGCGTTTGTCTCACGGAATTGCACATGGGGCGACCTGAGTTCTATTCCCAGCCGCAGCAGCAGCGTAGCCATGGGGTCTCTCTGTCGTCGGCTCGCCCTTTAATGAGCACGCGATGCGATGCGTGGCCTGGCCTGGCGCTGACACACACCACTCCTTCACGCGTCACGTCAACCTTGAATAGGTCGGCAGGTTGGTGCAGTGGGTACACTTGCGCCTCGCTAAGAAAGTCCTGGGTTGGATTCCAAACTCTGGTGCCTTTCTGTGTGGAGTTTGTACATTCCCCGCCGCCCCTCGCTAGTTTTTCACGAGTTTGCTTCGGGTTGTGTGGTTTCCTCCCATAGCCAAAAACAACCTCGGAAAGTGTAACTGGTATTGGTCAAACATCACAATACCGAAAGACGCCCTGAAAATTACTCTATTGGGATTACACGCATCGCAACATCGGCACCCACTGCTGTGAAAACTTGGGCAGGACCCACCTGAAAAAGAGTCTTGAGGCTCGGTGAAGCTTTCCTGGGTAACAGGCGCTCGACTCACGGCACCTTCCCCAATAGTCGTACGAGGCCGCGCGGGGGATCGTCGCGTGAGGATAACGTGTGTGTGCGTGCGTGCGTGTGTGCGTGTGCCAGCTGGCGTTCATGTGCTCGCGCGCGGACGACAAGCCGTGCGTGCTGCTGCACCTCCTGCGCACCGTGGTCAAGCCGCACGAGCAGACGGTCGTGTTCGTCGCCACCAAGCACCACGTGGAGTACCTGCGAGAGGTATCGCGATCGTCGACGCGCACACAATGATCGTCAACATAGACGCGTACTCGCAGATGCTAAGGTAAAGATCTCCCGTGTGGCCTGAACGGATTTGTTTTGACTGCTGTGCTGTTAACGAGCACCTGTGAAGGCCGGCAGGGCACACAAGCGAGTGGGAGGCCAGCACTTGAGTGGCGATGTCTACACATCGCACCGGGTACTCGTTTGGGGCTGAGTGGACCCCGAGGAGGCTCTCGGGAAGGTCTGCTGCGGTGTGGAAACATCACCACTTGGCAAAACAAAAGTGGCCAATCATAGTGTTGGCCAGCCATCTCCCCCTCGTGTGCCGTGCCGGCATTGATAGGTGCTCGCGAACAGCACATGCCTCAATAGTCTGTTAAAGGCTATACGGAGGATCTTTGTCTTGTGCCTCCGGTTTTTCCCTCCACATTTAGGAACATACGTTAAGAGTATTTGGCTGCTATGAATGTCCACATGATGATAAGCCACTTCGTTGAGCTATCATTTGTGGCCAGGTCGCTTCTGAAAAAGAACTATGGCTCAGTGTACCTGGTAAAATTTAAATAATTTGGTCACGTGGTGTGGCTTTCGTGCGTTTGTGCCCGTATCCACTTGTGCGTGCGTGTGTGTGTGCGCTCGCCCGTGCGTGCGCAGCTGGTGAGCCAGGCGGGCATGAGCTGCGCGTACATCTACAGCGCCCTCGACCAGACGGAGCGCAAGATCAACGTGGGCAAGTTCGTGCACAAGAAGACCATGCTGCTGATCGTGACGGACGTGGCCGCCCGTGGTATCGACATCCCCATGCTGGACAACGTCATCAACTACAACTTCCCGGGGAAGCCCAAACTCTTCGTTCATCGCGTCGGTGAGTGCTGGGGCGGGCATTTGTGTTGCAAATATTGATGAGGCTAGTTGTAATTACTGGCGAAATGTCGTACTCAAGATTGTAAATGTTGTGGATTTCCACTCCAACACACCGGTGTGCTGTAATCATAACGAATTGGCACGTTCTATTTACGTGACAAACCTCACCGATTGGCTGTGTCGGGTGGCAGGTTTAACGACACACTCATTTACGCGACCTAACCCAAAAAAAACCTTTGTCATGGATGATATTGGTCGCGGAAGCCCCGGTGGCGTTAAACCGAGGATCTTTGTGCCCTGTGATTCAGGCCGCGTGGCGCGCGCCGGCCGCTCTGGCACGGCGTACTCCCTGGTGGCACCCGACGAGATTCCCTTCGTCATCGACCTCCACCTCTTCCTCGGGCGACCCCTGCGCTTCCCCGCCTCCGCGGCCGCCGCTGCCGCCGCCGCCGCCAAGGAAGCGGGTAAGAGGCTTGCCGTGGTGCGTCGCTCTGTTCACGAGGACGCGGGATCTCAACACCCCCCCCCGCCGCTCGTCGTCGTCGTCGTCGGCGGCGGCCTTCGCTGGACTTGCCAATGAGAGCCACGATCTTCTTGGTTCTTTCGGTAAAATCACGTAGAAGGGAAGTAATACAATAATAAAAATAAAACATAATAAAATAATTCTCACGACGTTTCGGCCACAACGCAAGCAGCCGTCCTCAGGTGAAACCAGGTCTGTCGAGGCG
>CM025624.2:2465569-2503766 GCA_014621495.2 Entosphenus tridentatus | reverse complement strand
GCGTGTCTCTGAATGGTGTGCGTCTCTTTCTGTGTGCGTCGCCAGGGTAGTTATTTGCATGTGTAATGCGCTTGCTCACATGCCTCAGCAACTCCACCAAGTGCCTTGCATCACATCTCATCCCAACCATTTCCCGCACCTCCGATTAGCACGTTTGGCTAAAGGAAGTTCAAGATGCACGCATACAACCATTGCGGTGCCCTTCTGCAGTCTAGCCAAGGGGACCCCCCAGTGGCAGCTATCCCTATGCGGCGCAGGGTGTACGCAGGGCCGGCCTGCAAACGAGCCTAAGTCTGCCAGTGGGGGGTGGCATTGCTTTGTTGTTTCCCCATTTATATTTGCGAGTAGCTTACAAAAGTGGTTAAACTTGAAGCGTAAGGCCGCCACGCATGGCCCACTCTTTCTCGAATATTCTCACGAGATCTTTAGACATCCGCTTCGATCGTTCGCCCGCGCGTCCCCGCGGTCATTAACCGGGCCGGCCCGCCGGGGTTCACGGACACGCCACAGGCCGCCGCTCGGCCGCATCGCCAACCGCTGTCCCACCGTGCGTCATAACCCCCCCCCCCCGCACGCCCCCCCCCACCCACACGCCCTGCACGTCAACGCAGGAGGAGCGGCGGCGGCCGACACGGACGGGCTGTTTGGCCGCGTGCCGCAGTGCGTGCTGGACGACGAGGACACGCTGCTGCGCGCGCAGCACGAGTCCTCGCTGGAGCTGAGCTCGCTGCAGCACGTCGCCGAGAACGCGTTCCAGCACTACGCCCGCACGCGCCCGGCGCCCTCCTCCGAGTCCATCAAACGAGCCCGGGCCCTCAAGATGGCGTCCATGCCCGTCCACCCGCTCTACTGTGAGGCCCCCGACGCCTTTCATTCGCTTCCGCGTCACCCTTTTACTGCTCCTACCGCCCACGGCCATCGGGTTTCCCGTGTGCTTTAACGTCCTTGATGTTTCCGTGGTTGTCATACATTTTTTTCACAATGAGACATTCCTAACGACCGGGAACGCCGCCGCCGCCGCCGCTTTGTTTTCCCAGCCGAGGTCCTGGAGCAGAACGAGCACGAGAGGCTGAAAATCGTCGATGAAATCAAGAACTACAAGTCCAAGGCTGTGAGTCTCGCTGACGCTTGGCGCGCGTTCTGGATTCCGCGTAATTCGCACGGAGACATTTAACGCGCTTGTCACGCGACGGATGGCGTAGGGGATGGTAGTGGGGTGTTTGCCTTTTCAAACGTCGATTAATAAATCCTTTGTTATTATTAAGTGTAATGCGTTGCATTGCTTAATCCACGAAAGCTTTAAGTCAAGATTGATTATTAAGCTTAAAATATGAGCAATGCATTGTGTAAACGTTAATTTTTTTATTTGAATACTTGGTAAAAAAAATTGTTTGATCCCTATCACCACGAGAGGCCGCTATACCACAACAGACGTATTCAAAAATCTAAATCACAACACCAAATGGTGACGATTATTCGATTCGTGCTTCGAGCAAATATTTACAGGCAATGCCAACGGAGGCCTATCACGGTTAAAAGCCTGTCGCAGCTTAAGAGTCGCCAAATCTGGTTAAAGAATCGCACATCCACCGTCGATTCCTCGAGATCATTCCCCTTTTCACCCCGCGGTGCTTTCGGGCGTCCCGCAGACCATATTCGAGATCAACGCCACGAAGAAGACGGTGGCGAGCGAAATCATGAGGGCCAAGCGGGCCAAGCACGGCCGAGCCATCGGCCACCACCGCCAGGCCCTGCAGGAGAAGGCGGCGGCGACGGCCGCGCACGAGGCCGGCCCGGAACCGCAGCGCCGCGTCGCTGCCGCCAACGAGGAGGAGACGGAGGAGACGCTTGACGTACGGAACGAATAACGGCGTGCTGTGTTTTAACCGCGTGTCAGCGGGGCTCCGTACTTGCTTGTGACTGTTCTCTTCCGCCTTGCCCATCCTGCTGCTGCTGCTGCTACTCCCCTGCCCACACCCCCCCCCTCCTCCCCACCCAGCTACGGACAGGCCTACCACAACCACTATCACTAAGCCTATCACTATCCCTATCACTACCCCTATGACTACCCCTACCACAACCACTATCACTACGCCTATCACTATCCCTATCACTGCCCCTATCACCACCCCTATCACTACCCCTATCAGTACCACTATCCCTATCACTACCCCTGCTAATCCTTGCCTCCGCCCCCCCCGGCTAAGAAGAGAACTACCCCAACAACTCCTTAAACTCTCCCGCCTGTTTTCCCGTCTCCGTAGCTACACCAGCACTGTGAATCGCCACCCAGTCTTTATCTCAACCGCGACCGTCCTACGTACCATTTTACAATTGGCGTCAATTAGCATGGTTCGCCTACGTATGGTGCGTGCAAAGGAAGTTCAACACACGTCGGTCATTGCCCTGTCTGCTCTGTAAAGGCATCAATAATTTCTAAAGTTTAAATAAATCAAGGGTGCCGGGGGGGGGGCGGTCTCCCTGCTCAAACGAACAACTGGGCAGCACTCGCCTATTTCGGACAGCCACGAGGCGGCCGTGACATTTACGCATGTCCGTAGGTTAGAAGGGGGGGGACCGGGTCACTTTGTAGCACGGCCGTAGTTGACTTCCCACGACGTGTGGTTCAGTTGTTTTTATCGTCGCCGGAAACGACCGCGGGCCCCGTTGACCCCTGGGCGGCGGTTTGAACTCGTCGATTTTCTCATCGCGCGCGTGGGATGCCGTCGAGAACCGATTCTTATTTTTTGTTTTAACCCGATGCGCCCCCCCCCCCCATCCACCCGCCGTGGCCGCGCAGGAGGTGTTCTCCGAGGTCGTGGGACGGAAGCGGAAACGTCCCCAATCGGACGGCGATCCCGACAAGGGGAAGCGCAAAAAAGTGGACACTGCCAAAGACGAAGAATTCTACATCCCGTACCAGTCGAAAGACGCCAACTCTGAGAGGGGGTGCGGCGTGCGGAACACACACACACACACGCACACACGGAGTGATGCGTCGCAGCATGCACGAGAGGGTTGTGGATTTATGCCGACCGTCGCCCGATGAAACCTGTTGCGATCACCAGCGAAACGTCGTGCTCGATTTGTGAATGTTGTGCGTTTACACTCTGACGCGCCCTCCATTTAGCACGGTTGGCGGGGGGGGGGGGATCTTTGTCTGTTTTTTATACTGTGCACGCGGTCCTGTTTGTACACAAGTGTGGTGCGTTTTGCACCCTTGTGCCATTGTGCGCGGTGCACGCTGCGTGTACCCTCCACTGAGTGTAACCATTGTGGTACGGGCATGGTAGGTGTGTAATGGCGGTGTCCTCGGTGTGGTACGTGCGAGGTAGGTAGGTGATTGTACGCGGTGCGTGCTGCGCCGCGTGTACGCGAGGTGGCACGTGCCGCGGTGGGCATGCGTAACTAGTGCTGTGCGCGCGCGTGACGGGAGTGTGCAGGTTGAGCATGAATGGGAACACGGTGTTTGAACAGCAGGCGTCCGGGGCTGTCCTGGATCTCATGGGCGACGACACGCGGGACCTGGACAAGAACAAGCAACTCATGCGATGGTCCGTGCGCGCGCGTCCGTGTGTGACACAGCTGGTGTATTTGAGCACAAGCTGGTAGTATCACGGTTAGCGCTACGCTGCGCTACGAACCCGGCGGTCCGAGTTCGATTCCCGCTCGCCGTCAACGCCAGTGACGATGATCTGAACCGGTCCTGGGGCCTACCCTAGGTCGACTCGGCCTCGATGTGTAAGCATCACCACTGGGGAGACAAAGGCGGCTGGGCGTGGTGCTGGCCACCCACCCCCTCTTGTGCCGTGCCGGCCTTCATAGGTGCTAACAGTACTTGCCCCAAGAGTCTGTTAAGGCTATACGGGGCATCTTTATCTTGTCTGTGTATCTGAGCACAGGTTGTGTCCCATGTTCACCTGATTGAGTGACTTCTGTACTTGGCTGCCTCGTGCACCGCTCAAATTTGGGATTCTGTTGGGGCTGCGTGATGGCCACCAGGGGGCATTGCAGCAAAATCAATTGTCGTGCCATGCCCCCCCCCTGTCTTTGCTCTCCACCTACACAAACCGGCACTGACCAGCGCGGTGAACTATGCCTCAGATAACCCACACAATGTGGGGAGGCCCTCATTCAGCAGTAGATTTACAAAGGCTGAACGTTTTGAAAATTATCATCATCACTTATGGTTTGCGCACGTGGTCGTGTCCGTTATGACCGCCAAGGCTGCTGGCGTCAACGTAATGTGCTCCAGCGATGCATCTGTACACGTGTCTTTCCCGGAAAGGCGATTCCACCCGACGTTTGATTGTGAGCAATTCTCTTTTTAAACTCTCTCTGTCTCGCCCGCGCGTGTGTGTGTGTGCGTGTCGCGCAGGGACAGAAAGAGGAAGCGCTTCGTGCGCGACTCCGGCAACAAGGATGGCAAAAAGAAAATTAAAACGGAGAGCGGGCAGTACATCTCCGCCTCGTACAAGACCAACTTGTATCCTTCCCTGCGATGTCATCTGTGCTGGCAACCACTGAGATCTATCCTGGGTTAGAACCTGGGTTCCGGCCACCTTGTGGTTAGCGAGTTGATGGTTTCAGCTCAGTCACCCAAAGGCTGCACAAATAAAGCATCAGGTTCTGGTTTTTAACTTAATTTGGCTAAATTCCAGGTCAGATTTTACTTATTGCTTTGACGGCCTTACACCAACGTTTTTGCGTGAGCAGGTTGTGAGAAATTCGCCTCCTCTTAGTCTTGTTAAAAAACCAAGGTCACTTGCAGGAATCTGAGAAGTAGTTCTCAGACATCTGCTTCTGTGGGTTGTTCTCTAACATGGGGTGCTGCACTCTTTGCAAGAGTTCCAAACGTCTCCTGAGAGCACACGTGTAGCACGGTCGGAATAGAATTTAGAAAACGAAAAAGTAAAAAATATCAGGGACTTTTTTTGGTTCACTCTGCGCGCATCTCCACTCGCGACGGAATGTGACGTGTCACGCAGACTTGCCTTGTCGAGACATCTTGTACTTCGAAATTGAGGAAGTGCAATCTAATGTTGGGTAAGAGGCCTAACTTAAGTGCCTCTCTCTTTGCAGTTCTGTGGCATCAACTTTCAGTCGATATTTACGTAAAGATTTAATTGGAAAAACCCCTTCAGGAGTGGAACATTTTAGTATGCAAGGGAGTCCAAGTTCACCGACGTGAGCTCACTCTCTCCGCTAACCGAAAGCTTGTTGGAGTGTGTGACTTCACCCCACGACGTGAGTCTTGAGGCAAAATAAAAATATAAAAGTTCGTTTCCAACGGTCCTCCGCACGCGTAGCCACAGGAGGGGAGCGCCTGCCCCCAGGAATAGCGACGTCCGCTCCACGTTGCCCGTGTTGTGGGAGCCTTGACCCCGCGAGCAGCTACGCCGAGTGGCGCAAGAAGAACCGGATCGACGATCGCGTCTCGGAGAGCGAGGACGAGGAGGGCGGCGGCGGCGGCGGGAGGAGAGGACGCGGCGGCGCGTGGCGAGGTGTGGCACCGGCGTGTAGGCCCTTTGAAATTTGTCATCGCACCTCTGCTGAAAGTATTCGCGCGCGGCCCTTTTGTGTCCATTACAGCCGAGCAGGTGACCGCTGAGGAGAGATGTAGCGATGGAGATGGCATGGGGAGGATCATGATGGTGAAGGAATTTTTTTATATTTAAAGCTTAGAGAAGAGATGTAGCGATGAGGTCAGCCCGTGTGCAGGAGCCACACGTGGATTTGTGGCATCGCAGGACTGAGGGGTGGAGATGGCATGGGGGAGGATCATAATGGTGATGGAATGTTAAATATTTAAAGCCTAGTTGTCTCGACCTTACAGCGTACAGAATGTACCACTAGACGGTGGCATTTATGTTTACGCAGTGTTTTTTTTGCATGACTCTCACTGACCCCCGATTTGGAACTTCACCAGTGATTGTCCTGAAAATATTCTTGGCCTCCCTGTCAATCCGAAATTTCCACCACGAGCTCGGAAACGTACAAGGGAAATGAGTATTTCCCAACGCTCTCTCGACGCGCGTGGGGAGAGAAACCTGGGTTTCGACTCGTCCGTACAAACGCGCTTTGCCACACGTGTGCCCCCCCCCTTCCCGTTCTCTCTCGACGCAGGCGTAAGGGGTAAGAGGAGGGACGGCCGAGGCGGTCCCCCCGGCAGAGGGGGCCACCCGGGGGCCTCTCGTCGCGGCGGCGGCGGAGCCGACAAGCAGCAGCGCGTGCGCTCGGAGCTGCGCAACCCCGACCAGATCCTGAAGGCGCGGCGCAAGAAGGAGAGGATGGACTTCCTGCAGAGTGGCGGCCTGAAGAAGATGAAGGCCAGCCGAAGAGGCCAAGGGGGTGGATTCGGAGGCCATGGTGGGGGGAGAGGGGGCGGGAGAGGGGGCGGCCGTGGGGGCGGCCGTGGGGGTGGCCGTGGGGGAGGCCGTGGGGGAGGCCGTGGGGGGGGCCGTGGGGGAGGCCGTGGGGGCCGGAGGGGAGGGCCGGGGGGAAAGCGATGAATCCCGGCGAATGAAAGGGTGGCACGTGAATCGATGCGGAGTTATAAAAATCTTAACTCCGAATGACTGAGCGGACCACGACTTACTATTCACAGTACCAACTTCAGCCATAGCTAAAAGCATTGATGAGGAAACTTGCTCCGACCCCTGACCCCTGGAGAGCACCATCAGAGCACTCGGAGGCACGCTGCAGCCCTTAAGCCACACTTTTGTTAGCCGTGTCGTGCAGACGGCTTGCAAGACAGGTGGGGAAATAGTGCGACAGTGTTTACATGCAATGCCAGGTGAGGATGGTAACATCTCGGCCACCGTGGCGCGTCTTGACCTCGGTAGCTGCGTCTTTTGGGAGGCGCGCTACCAGTCTACGATTGCTGCCGAGCAATACTAACAAAGCCAGGATTTGGAACTTGCACAAAGAGGGGTTTTTGCAGGCTTTGGCAGTGCACCATCTTTTTCCCCACCCACCACCGCCCCCCCAACACTGCAAAAATCTCTGCACGTACACAAGAATAATAATAATTACAGCTTGCACAGCGTAACGCAGGGGTCGACAACTTGCGGCTCTTTAAGGACTGTTGCTTCGTGAAGTTGTTTCTACATCGAGGGTCACCGTCTCTCTCCTATTCACCACGTGCATTGCGTATCCTGAAATATTGATTTTTTTTACCAAATTCGGGAAAAAAAGTCGTAATTTTGGTTGCCGACCTCTGGTGGTAGCGCCTTAAATAGGCGTCAGGGGGAGAAAGAGGGTCAATTGGGGTAGACTGCCCAGGAGATTGACGCAGGTCAGAGGATTTCAGAAGGGCAAAGACTTTGAGCAGGGGAATCTTCCTACTGAGCAACAGTGTAAGGGGGGGGGGAGTGGTTTGTAAATGAGTAAGAGAAGACGTGTGTGTTTCTGTGCTAATGAAGTGAGGCTTGGGAGAGCTCTGAAGGGGGTGGAGTGGGCCAGAGAAAGGGCGTCTGTGCACAGCCTGGACCCCCCACCCCCAAGGGAGGGGCTCTACGCATCTGTGATGGGGTTTGTGGGTCTGCCAAGGCCTACATCGCCTTATTGTGAGGTTGCATTGACTGGAAGTGCAACATGATGTAAGTTGGCTGCATGTGTGAAGCTTCGTTCGAATCCGTATATATCTGCGCATACATTTCACCTTGATCCCTCAAGGTGTGAATTTTCCAATAGTTGGAGAGTTTTAAGAATATTGTAAAATATTGTGCAACTTCCCCCACCCCCTTTTATGTATTTCTAAATAAGAACAATGTGTTTGAATTCATAAGAATGTAATAAATTTACACACATCACGATGCAGTGGTTGTTACATTTGTGTTACTCGTTGAACATTTCTATGGCAGGATTTATCAAACTCTAACCCTGATATATTTTGTAAAGCATTGCCCCGTAGACCTCCCTACCACCGTTCCCCCCCCCCCCTCCATTCAGTGTTAATCTCCATCTTACCCGAGGCCAGTTCTCGCCCTCTGCGACACAATGTGTGAGAATTGTATTGTTTTATAATTTTACGGTTTCCCTTCTACATGACTTTACCGAAAGAACCAAGAATATGAATCGCTGCAGTCACGAAAGCTTTAAATCTAAATGAAAAATAAGTTTACGTTTTACCATTTCTGGCAATTAAACAGCTGTTAAGATGTTCAAACACTGAATGTAAACCTTTTGCAAATCAAGTCTGCATGAAACACAGTACTTGTAGTGAACAGGCAAACAAGCATTGCTCTAATAATATATCCATTTGCTATGAAACTGATTGGCCTCCACCAGAGTATGTTCACAAGTACTGTGTTTAATGCAGACTTTATTCCTTGAAAAGGTGTATCTATTTGGTGGTTAAACATCTCAAGGGTAAAATCTATTCTTATTTTTCATACTTTTAACCTGGGGTGCGAGATGCCCTTTCTGTGGGTGTGAGACGTCACATTTTTTTAGAAGGTAAATCATCGAAAACACAAATGTGGCCACGTAAGTACAACTACTTTATATTCTTGGTTCTTTTGGTAAAGTCACGTAGAAGGGAAATAATAAAATACAAATATTTAAAAAAATTCTCACGACGTTTCGACTGCAACACAAGCAATCATCAGGTGTGAAATCGTGAGAATTTGTATTGTTTTTTATATTTGTATTTTATTATTTCCCTTCTACGTGACTTTACCGAAAGAACCAAGAATATGAATCGCTGCAGTCACGAAAGCTTTAAATCAAAATACAACTATTTTGTTTCATCAAACCTATGTATTTATTAACATACATTTTTTTTTAACGATTGAGAATCAAAGGGTTGCAAGGCTGCAGCAAAGGTTAAGAACCGCTTGTTTTAGAGGATATTTGCTCCACCCTTATAACACGCTGGCCAAACAAACGTCTTGGGAGTTACCCACACTTTCCCCAACCCACACGTGGTCTGTGGTGTACCCATTTATACTGCTGCCAAGTGGAGAGGCAGGGGAATGCACGACCTCGTTTCAACTGTCGTTCCGAGAGGTTCGATTGGACCGGTGACCTGACTTGCAAAGCCACTGTGTCCTGACCATGACTATACATGGCCGTGCCCTCTGTATAATTGATTTAGTAGCTTTATAGGAATGTGTTTAAACACTAAACCAAATTCAAACGTCATGTTCACATCCAGAGGTCAAAGTGTTGCCCATTACTGTGCCTCACAAATGTGCGTGCAGCAGACATCGACTTGATGGACCTGCTTTTCTCGTTTCGCGCTTGATTTTTTTTTTGTAAACTCTGCTGCCGTGAAATGACTCTCGTGTATCAGTTGACACTGCAAGCGTGGAAGGAGAGAGACACTTTTGGAAGCGGGAGTGCGACTCGAATTACTGAACACAATCGACCACTGTCACAACGGGTGCTGGGCAGAGCGCAGAGGGCCGTGGGAGCAGTCCACACATTTGGATTCAATCTCAACTTTATTTCCAACCCCATGGCATCACAACTGGCCACGCAAACAGCTTAATGGCTAGTCACGTCTCCACGGTTTGCGAGTGCAAGTTTATTCTTCTAAAGAGGAACATTTGGCCGCCTTGTATCGGCCAAGACGATACGATTCGTGGAAACCGTACCATCTGAAACTTTATTAAGTTTTAGTGCTGCCAAGTGACATGCAAAAAATTAAACAAACTCATGGGCGATTAACTAAAGTGTGTTTCTCTCGCTTCAGGCATAGACAAATTACCAAAAAAAGTTGGTGAGATTGAACCGTGCACCTACATTCATATTTTAGTGTTAATCTTAAAGAGTTCTTATTCACCGTAAGTTGATCATTTCTTCGTATAACCATCTGAAGACGATAGTGCACGTAGAAATATATCGTATTTGTTATCAATGGTGGTGCATTTGTTCCTACAGAATTGTGAGAAGGGAATTTACCAGTGATTTAAGTGCACACACGTTGCAATCATTTGTGAACTTTAACATTTGGTGCATCACCGACATTACTTCACTTCACGTTACAAGCCGTGCAAATGAACGAACACCGCTAAATGTAAACAATTCGAGACTAATTTATTATTAACCATCAAAATGTTACCTCGGGATAAATTGTACAAAGCGAAACAGTATATTGTACCCCGAAACTGACTTATCCAATGTCGTCAACTGCTCAAACAACGTGAATCCCACAAGAGTTCAGATTGTAAAAAAGACATACGAAAATCATTTACTGCCTTCATGCTTAAAGGATTGTGCTCTGGGTCATAAAAAACATCTCTAAAATGTTGGGAAAAGTATTATGTTGTGCCACCAAGGACTGTACCGATATTATCTTTCAGGTCCACAAAGTCAACTTTATTCCCGTTTGTAAAGTGAGTGAGCAATGGTGGAGATCTGGAATTTATTACATTTACATGGACGTGGAATGGAAGAACTGTACCGGTAATTGTGCCAACATTTGGTGGACTTTTACCCTGCAAGTGATACTGATTGGCAGATCGCGTTGTGTGTAGTTTATCATTCATCGAGATATACAATTTAGCAAATCTTCACGTAGAGAAATAAAACCAGTACAGGGCTACTCCCGTTATCATTTTTTAACCCCCTTGACTTTAAATCAAACATTTGTTGAAGCTGACACGCGGTGCCACAGTATGAAGCATCTACATTTAAATTAACATTGCTTTATTCATTTTAACAAAAATCAGGAAACTTTATTTCAGAAATGTACGTATATATATTTTTTTGAATTTGTACACAAAATATAGGATTGAAATACAGGTCACCTATAGCATTATAATAATGGTGACTGGGTTCACACTTGACATGCAATGGAAAAGCACTGGGCCAGCGTAGCGTCCTTCCAGTTACGGGCGGTCTTTCAATCCCTATTTGCCGAGCCGAGTCCGATATACTGGCCTGCAACCTCAGAACGTTATCTGAATCTGGCTTGGGTTCAAGCCAGGTCGGGGGCGAGGTTAATCATTTTCATAAGCTGGCCTTCACCAAAAAAATCAACCCCCCCCCCCTCCCATCTTGCCTTCTTAACCACGATTGATTCTTCTCACAATATGAATTGCGATAAACTGCTCCTCCCCCCGTCAATACCTTAAATTCACCCGAATCGATTCTACTCCAGGCTGTAGGACACGCACCCATCGCACAATTCAGCATCAGCCAAATGTTTAAATTTTTCAATCGAATTTAAACTCCCGTTACCAACTCTGTTTAATCTTAATTGGCGTCTTACTCGTATCAACTGCACAGTGATGCTATGATTGTAAATGGTGCTAATTGCCGACACTTCATCACCTGCATGCACCTCGACTCGTTTATTGTACTGACGTCAGTGGCATGGCCCCGGGGTTTTGCAGTGGTGGGGAAAAAACAAAAACTTGCCACTTTCTTAAGCCCTGCCAGCCTGGCTTGGCATGACCCTGCCAAAGCAGCTCAGTTCCACGGAGGTAACAGGGTGTCAAAGTCTTTGGATCCAACAAAATAATTGAAGGCCCCAAAGGAAAATTGCCCTTTAAGACCCCAACACTTGTTGCTTTGTCTGGGCGTGAGACATATGCCCTCAATAACATCCCTTTACGTTTAAGGAATCGTGTATAACCCAATAATAAAACTGGTCACCGTATGTGTCACCTGCAACAGCAGTGCGTGCGAGATGGGGCCATTTAGCATTGAAAAGTAAAACATTTTAAGTGCGGAGCTTGAACATTCTAGTGTATTAATTAGCCTCCCTATTGCATACACCAGCCCTCCGTACCAGAATAAAATATAGAACCCTTGGTAATCCTTCACAAAAAAGTGCTTAGAGTCGAGGTTACACGTGGTCAACGTTTGACACAAGACTAATGCCTACATGCCGTGTGCGCTCGCTCTCCCTGCAAGGGTAAGAATGCAGCCACATTTAAAAGCGGTGACACCTGCTTTACTACGCAGACTGCCCAGGAACGTTTTGTGTGTGTGTGTGTGCGCACGCACGATTGTTTCCAGAGAGCAAAAAATCCAAAACAAAACCTATCGCAGAGGGCAAGAGCTGTACTCGTGTGTGAGGCACACGTCCGGAGCATAACCATGTAGTGCATGGGCTGTGTGAGACAGGGGGAACCGGCTGACATGCAAGTCAATGGTCGCTCACTGCAAGGGTGAGAATGGTTGCGGGATCATGATCCGAGACTCCATCTGCTGGATGAGGGGCACTGTAAAGAAAGGCAAGAAAATATTTTAATATACAGAGTCAGAATATTTCTACTGGAGGAATCCAATGAGCTACAATTTTTCAGATATCCAGTAGGGGTGTGGGTGAAGAACGTTACAACAACAAACAATACAATATAAACATAAAATAAGAATCTGTGTTTAGTTCCGATTCAAATTTCTGTTGGTGGGTCAACTCAGCCCCTTTCCCTCAGGGGTCGACAAGAGTTTCCACTTTGTGGGATGTCAACAATGGTTGTTGTACGGATCAAATCAATCTTGGCGTAAAATTCGCGCTAATGTCTCAGAGCGTCGCCCCGCGATCGCTTGAGTAGGGAGACAATGAACCTGGGACAGAAATTAAAAACAGAATATTTCTACTGGAGGAATCCGATGAGCTATAAAGCTCTTCTTCACAGAGAGGTAAGAACCCAAGGCCAGCTCCAGTCATGTCCACATAGGCAATTGTCAGACATTTATAAATAAAATGTATATATAGTGTTACCCACATAGGTAATTGTTAGAAATGTATAAAGTATTATCGCGTTAAGAGATGTATATATGAAGTGTTATAGTAAAAGAGATAATAACATGCATCATGGTTAAAATGTCTGTGCAGACACAAACATGTATGGATGTAGTATCATCGTGGTCCAAATTTATCACGATTCTTTGGAACAATTACTTATCAAAAACACCTTGTAATCTCCCGCTGTTAGTAATGGGAATTTCTCACAATTCAGATGTGACGTTAATAGAGCTAGCATATACATATTCTGAATGGGGAAAAAAATCTCAGGAAGCCTCACCCGTATAGTAAACGTTCTCGTCCCAGCCCCGCTTTTGCCAGGCCGAGTTGCGAGTGTCGTCGCGGTTCTGAAGATCCTTGTAGGCTGCCAAAAACACACGGCATCCCCTTCGCTCGATCGCCGTCCGTGACGTGCGTGGCAACGCAAGTTTGTAAATTGTGGGAAAACGCAACGGAACAATGACCGCTGACTCGAAACCAATTGATTTACAGCACACTGTACAAAAGCTCGCAGCTTTATCCAGACCACCAGCTCAAAGGAACTGAACGCGTGGACGTGCTGTCGTTTCGACTACCAACTCAACGAGTTGAAAAATGTGGCTGCCAAACAGGCAGCAGTGAGACTAACTGTAGACCAGTTGCATCCTCAATAGGACTCATCAGTACAGTACAGTCATTCATATTTTCTGCTTCCATATGCCTCTGGAAGTTTTGTCTTTGTTCGTTGTCATTTAGAGATTTAAAACACATTCCTGCGGAGGGAGCTGGTAGGAATGTTGGGTTGCTCGGTCAATGGCCAGGGTCAACGGCGGCGTGGTGTATTCCGCAAATATGCCCGACTGTGAGGGCGGGCACAAGCCGGCGTGAGTAGGTCAAACGTTGAATTTTATAAGGGCACCACGGGGTGACCAGCCCCTCCCCACCCAGCCCCACCCCTCCCACCCCCCCCATCCAGCCCCCTCCCCACCCTCCCCACCCAGCCCCTCCCCGGTTGATCGTCGATTATTCGGCGCCGCGTTGATTATCTGGCTGCTTCCAACATTTATCCGGCGGTCCCGGGCCGATCCGGCGAAACCGCTCAAAATTCTGTAACCAGGTCCGGCGATCGACACCATGTGTGTGACAAAAAAAAGTATCTACGCTTTATTTCAGTGTGAAATATTATATACAGTACATTATACACAACATACTACTTAAACAATGAATATACTGTACGTATATACATCATCCTACGCTGAGTCTTCGAGATTAGAGTGGTAAGTACGGCACAGTAAATACCGTCACTATTTAAAGTAGGATACTTAATTTTTGTCTATTTCTATGTTTATTTATACCAATTTCACATAGCAAACAAATTCAAAACACAAAAAAAACATAACAGCCCCGAAAAACAAAGTCGTACAAGAACGTGCAAAAATATGCCATTTTAAATAACGATGTAGTGATTACCCGGCGTTTTTGAAAATCCAGCGCTCCCCCCCACCACGCTGCCAGATATTCCATGACCTACTGAACTTTTCCCCCGTAGATCACAATCGACAATGTCCAACCTCTGGTGACTGCGTTGTGCGAGCGCAGGTTTACCCCAGAGGTGGTGCACCATGTAGAGGTCACCGATCTGGGAGAAGAAGCCCCCCACAGCCTCGTTGTTCTCCTGCCGGAAGCGGATGGCTCGAGCCCTGCACGCCAGCAAACCACAGAGCCAACCAATGGTTTTGATTTGAAAGATTGGGCCCCGCCGGTGCTCGCGAGATTATAAATAACGATTATTAACTTGTCACACGCACAGTATTCGCCAGAGGTCACAACCGGGTACCCGATACCCGTACCCGGCCGGGTACGGGTACCCGTTTGCGACCCTGGTGCGGCCGGGTACGGGTAGACCGTGAGTCACTGGTGAGTAACTGTTTGTCACTCATTTCCCAACGTCTTGTCTCTTCTCACAATTCAAGTTCCTAGAATCAACCCACCCGCGCCTGCAACATGGCTTCATCCCAGAGGTCGCAATCAGGTACCCGATACCTGTACCCTACCCGTACCCAGCCGGGTACGGGTAGGGTACGGGTACGGCTGGGTACGGGTACCCGTTTGCGACCCTGGTGCGGCCGGGTGCGGGTACGGGTAAGGAATCAAAACCCGTTTGCGACCTCTAGTATTCGCTCACCCTCGAAGACGGAGAGAGAGCGAGCGACTCGGAGGGGTAAGGCACCACAGGCACATACTGGACATCTGTGAAAAAGAGCTTCCTAGCTCATCAGATTCCTCAAGTCTAAATAAAGGTTATGATTCTGACAAGTGGGAAGGCAGCCGCACGGTGGCCCCAAGCTCTGTGGTCCTCTATATATTAAGGTGGCGTAGGTCCATGAAATATTGCTTACATGTGGGAGGAAACCGGAGCACCCGGAGAAACCCCACACGTGCAAGGGGGAAACACTGTATCCCATACAGGCTGAACGGGTGTGGAGTCCACATTCTTTATGTACTGCCTTCTGACATCTCGACACCCATGGGAAGGGAGGTTCACGACATTTGTGCGATCCACCAACCCTCGCTGCCTTCCACAGTGCTGGATTATAGGCGTGCGTCGCCACCACTGCCCGCAGATGCCCGCAGATACTCTGACGAGCGCGACGAGGCTGAGACGCACAGCTGTTAAGGCAGTAGCTACAGAAACTTAAGACTGCCGAAGAAAATGCAGTTTTAAAGGCAATGGTGTCTCTGCAAGGCGACTCACCAGTTGTTTCCCCATTCGATCATCGTGCCTGGCTGTCAGAATAAAAAAAAAGAATTGATTATACGGAGAATGTAAATCATTTATTTATCACAATTGTTAGGGCATGGGACATAGATCGAAACAGAAATGTGTTTAAGAAATGATTTGAACGTTAATCAAACTAAAAGCTTAAATTATCATACAGTAGTAACACGTTTATATTTTGTCATGACTACACTGCAAGATATTTCAGAATTAACATCCTAAGAGAACTACAACAACACAATTGTACATTTCATGATGATACGTGGCTGATTCAAATTTCACATTTGTCACTTTCTGGGCACAGTATTTTTTGTTATCCGTCCCGGCACATCCAATTAGCACGATTGGCTACACACAGTGCGAAATAAGTTCAACATACGTACAAATATACGTACGTATTTCACGAACTGAGCTAAACTCGAATGGAAGGTGTTTCTAAATGTGAATAACGACACGGCAATTCCTGTGGGTGCACTGTTAAAGGTGATTAATGTGGTCACGCTTACGCAAGGGGGCTTCTCATCTTTAAAAGGATGAATCTATTCTACTTTTCCCATGCTCATGAGACGTGCAAGAAGCGGTGGAAATCCATAATACGGGTTTTTTTTGTGGGTGAGATCGCATAACTATAAATGTGTCCTTAAACCCGCCACCACTTGACACAGCCAATTAGTAAGGTTTGTCACGTAAACAGAACATGCCAATTCGTTACTAGTACAGCACACCAGTCCGTTGAAGAGCAAAGCGGTGGAAATAATAACTACACTTTATCAGTCCTACGCGATAAGCCACTATGTTGACCTATCATTTGTGGCCAGGTCGCTTCTGCGAAAGAGCTATACAGCTCAGTGGGCCTTACCTGGCAAAATAAATTGTTGAGTTTAGTTTTATACTTCACTGCATTTCTCAGTGCAGGCTGATGAAGTCTGAAGCCTATAATGATGCTGTTATATACATATATATGTCGCTACAAATGGATGCGTTTGTTGGGTGTGGGTGGGTGGGTGGGGAAGAGGCAGACAAGAGGGCAGTTGGAGGAGGCACCTTGAGTCTGTAGCTCCGCAGCTCGTAAATATTCGGCCCGGGCCTGGGAAGCGGCTCATTCCAGAAGCTAAACTCCATCAGGAGTTGGTTTTTACGTGCGTGGAGCATTTTACTCCGTTCCCTCCTGAACTCCACGTACTCCTGTGAGTGTCAAAGCACAACAGTGAAATATGAAACCATCAACTACACCAAGCCACGTTCGAATACCAAAATAACGTGCAGTGCGTGCAAATTACTTTATAAAGCATGTACATTTCTGAATTAAATGTCACAAATTGATTGGGCGGATGTGCATTTGGATGCGATTGGTTATTTCGCAAAATACGTAGAATTCTCAGCCCAAGCATCCATCGTCTCGGGGTGCGTTAAAAGTAAACAACATGCATGCCTTGTTCTGCCTCAGTTTATTCATAACATCCATCAGAGTTGGATAGCCACCGATGTATCGCCACAGGTGCACTACACACAACACAAAAGCAGCGTGAGGAAAACACATCGCTTGGTCATGCTGCGTTGGCAGTCGTGCACAGGCACAAATTGCAACAACAAAAAACACACGATGCACACACGTCATTGACACTGCTTCACAAGAAAAAAATATATAATCGGCGACGTTTCAGACCATGGCCCTTCTTCATGGCACACAGGTGTTGTATGAAAACAGGCCATTATCCAAAACCTCACCTATTTTTTCCTGAGCCTTAGCTAGTTTTGGAATATACTTAAAACGGTGTTTGTTGGTTCAAAGAGCGTATTCCAAGTGATGAATGCACATTTGTGACCGGAATGGACTCGAAAGAGGGCACGACAGAAAATGTTCAGAATAGTTAGATCCTCTGCAACATTTGTGATGCCAATGCATGCTGTATATCCCACAGGATGTTAGCTAGCAGCTCTGAGACTTTGTTTGTAGGTGCCCCAGTGGCACAGACAATAGGACGAAAGAACGAACCAAAATTTTGCAAAAAAGATGACTGCATCGAGCACTTTCAGATGCGCTTCTGCAGCCGTCTGAAACGCTCTTTCTTCCGATATTAGGAAGCCACTGGAGCTAAGCACTTTTAAATCTAAATTAGTGTCGTTTTGTTGTCCTTCCCCCCGCACCTCCGATTAGCGCGAATGACTACTGCGAAATAAGTTCAATATATACACATAAATATAAACTTTTGTACCTTTATGAGTCCATACATGGATAGTGCTGTGCTATTCTTGCTCTGCCAGTGCTGCATATTCCCTATATCAACAAGTGGCCTGCACTTGTTCTGCATGCTCAAGTGGCCAAGCACACCCTCGATATAGGTTCACTGTTTAGATTTCTCAAGAGTGGCCATGTTGGGACCACCCCCCTCCCCCCCCAATGAATAGCTGTGAGCCTTCATGGAGTTCTGATGCATCCATCAGGAGGGTACTTGTCTGAACGATGTCAGAAAAGTACCCTTCACCATGCCTCACTACCCACCATGCACATGCACCGAACAAAAACAGTGACATCCAGTTCATAACATGGATGCCCATGTAAACACACACGTCAGCATACAGACTCTCCAGCCCTAAATCCACACCCCCTTCTCAAAGCCCGTCAACGGAATCCCCCTCTCACTCCCCAAATCTACCACTGGAGTAAAAAAAAAATAGCTCATTCCCTTGGTTATTTTTATACAAGTGTATTGAAGACAGGGTACAAAGCTTGCACGCTGAACTGTAAAAATGACCCTCCACCCTATCACTCCCGCGTCATCACCTCTCTGTTGCCTACTTAAGCTGACCATGATCGTGTGGGAAATTCCCGGCTGATAATACCACAATGTGATTATTCAATGAAAGGATGGTGTGCCTCATCACATAATGAGTATTACTTATTCACTGTCGATCTGGCCAGATGGCACTGTGGTTACAAACCTTGTCTCTTCAACCACATTGGTGTTGCTACACAGGTCTACACACTATTGTCGCTTTAGACACTGTGGCTATGTAGTCCACAAACTGGTAACAACACCACAGACTGCATTGCTCGTAATGAAGACATGAGCAATGCACTGGAGATGTATTTGTTTTTACTCCCTTCGAGGAGCATTGCAAGTGCTATAATGATATGGCTTTGCAGCACACCTGCACAAGATTAAGTTGACGCTCCATCGCCTATATTGGTGTACCAGATCACTATATTCGTGGTGCACCCACATGTTACATACGAGTGCTGTGTGTGCATGCCATTGCTGTGCACTAAACATTAACGCTGTGTTTCTCCTTTAACTATTATGCTGTAGCCGAGCGCTGTATCCGATTGCAGTCTAGTACACTGTACCTATGCACTAGGCCACACCGGTATATTTGCACGTTTCATTCATGATATATGCTATGATGCGTGTGGCATACCCATGCGGTACACATGCACACCATGCGTACATACCAGCCTGATCCTGCTCTCCGTACCACGTGTTCCAAGAGCCCACCAGCTCGCACGGGTAGCTCTCATCGTTGTGCAATTTCATCAGTGCCTCCGCTCTGTGGTGCGAAAACGATATCCATGAGATCCACAATGCACGCTGGCAAAGCACCAAAACAAACAGCTTGACTTAAAAAAAAATGTGGCTTTAATTGGAACCAAATGAAAACGCATCCAACACGGGCCATATTTCAGCGTCACGTTACCAGAAGGCTCGTCAGCATTTCTAGATTAACACAACATGGAGGAAGGATGCACTATGGAAAACGGAAGATAGGAAAGCGATTTTACAAACTTTTGCTCATCATTTTAACTTCACTGTGAAACTTTGCAGGTACAATGATATGGGTAACAATGATGAAGATAACACAAACGCTTATGATGACAAATATCCCTTGAGAACAGGTTTGAGTGCTTTGGGAAAACTTAGCTTGATAATGAGAGCAACACGCTGATGTGCCTCAAGATAAACAAGGGCAATCATTGTGGACAGCCGATGACATTCAACCTAGAGACATATCTAACAGATAAGAGCTCTTTGGGATTGTTTTTATTGCTTTGTATTATGCGAAGTAAAGCGATGATGCTCTGTGAAGATGAGTGATGCTCCATGAACTTTTTTGTTAGGAGACGTGGGCAGGCAATGATCAACAAGTGGTTGTGGTTAACTGTGAAAACAATTGCAGGCTTAAGGAAAATTAAAACAAGTATAAAATAATGTTACGGACGATCTAAGTTTCACCTTTCAAAAATGTTGAGGCCAAACTCATTTTGGAGTTGTCAATGTTGCATTATATATCATTAAAAAAACGTTATACATTTCAACAAAATCTAAATCTTCATTGTACGATACACAACTTACGAGATTGTGTTGTAGTCCTCTAGATTTTCTGGCTTCACGTTGTGAACTGTCAAATGACAAAGATTGATAAAAGTTAACTGTACTGATTTGGTCGGCGCTTACAGCTATAACTTTCCCACATTTTCAAGGCATGGTTTTTGTTATCCGACCGGTCTGTTTTCATGACCTGAGGATCCGAGATTTAATACAAAGCTGGGTGGACTAACCCATTAACTAAGCTGATGAACATACGATTTGGAATTACGACTATCGATGAGTCCACATGTTTTTTTCACCTATTCTCAAATGAATGTGAGAATGGCGCACAAGTTTGGGTTATGGTTCAAGTAAATTTAAGCCACAGGGTAAGCCTGTACGTATGTAGTGTTGAACTTCTTTTCGCACCGTACGTAGCCAACCGTGCTATGTCATCTCAATCTAGATTTGAAGTTTTTGTGACTGCAGGGATCCATACTCTTTGGTTCTTTCGGTAAAGTCACGTAGGTAGAAAATAAAATAGCCCCGCCCACTTCCCCCCCCCCAGCCTCACGTCCTTCTCCTCGCGTCCACGCAGTGCTCTCCCTCCCCCTACCCCACGCCCTTCCCTCTCCCACCTTGCTCCTCCCCCTTTCTTACCTATATAACCTCTTACCACGGCAACTCTCTCTCCCACTTCAGCAAAAAAAAGTTCTTGCCGTGGTTTTCCCACCTGATGATGATTGCTTGTGTTGCAATCGAAACGTCGTGATTTTATTTATTTAACTTTTTTTTGTTATCCCTTCGTGACTTTACCGAAAGAACCAAAGAGTATGTCATCTCACTTGCATTTGCCCGCATGTCAAAGTGCATTCATGGACGCCAGGCTATTGGTTTCATGAACTTTGTGCAAAAGAGACATCATATTTTCTGTCAAAACTTTGCCCCACACTCCATACAGCACCATTTCACATGTGATATTTTCATATGCATGACAAAACCTAACAATTTGAATAGAGAGTGTGTAAATACAACCACTGTAAGCAGCAACAGTGGTTGGTAAGGACATCATGTAATATGTACAGTACATATGTATGTTAGAGAAGAGATATTTAGTCATAGGTAGACTAAAAAAGTATTTTCATTAAGTTGTATGTAGTGCGTAATGTACCGACTATATTATTTAACACTGAAAGCAAGCGTAGCTACCTTTATTTGTCATGCACATAGTGCTGATCGATGGAATAATCAACAGCCTTTTGAGTGGTTTCGCCGGATCGGACCGTTGCAAATTGTTGGAAGCAGCCGGATAATCGATGAGCAACTGCATACATGACCATAACAGTCCATCTGCCCTCGCGTGCATATAATATATGCACCGTACTGCGGTATTCCAAACGTACTTTAGAAGCGGGGTCCAACGTTTATTTGGATACACATCAATACGTGCAGCGAGGCTATTATTTATACAAAGCCTGAACACAACACTTACTTTTACAAAGGTACAAAAAAACCTCGACAAAAGATATAATCGTTATTTACATATGGAAGTGTAAATTACTAAAGTAGGTTAAGTCCTGTTGATATTGGAGCGAAAGCGATGTCAAAAATACCATGAAGCATTATAAAATCGTGTTGTGGTACTATCAAGCTGATTTATCTCGAGCTGTGAAGAACAGCATGGAAGCCACCAGCCGCTCTATGCCCTAGCCAGTAAATTGGCAACTACCATGCTTGAAACTTGACAAGAATGGCATGCTCAAACACATCACCGTCACAACGAAAATGTTGGACCCATTTCCCTTAGAAGCTGCTTGGCTCGGCGTATATCAAGCAGATCGCCATCCACTTGCATACAGTTGATCATGGCTTATCCGGCACCGTGCAATTATCCATCCGGCTGCTTCCAACATTATCCGGCAGTCCAGGGCCGATCCGGCAAAACCGGCAAAATCCGCTCCAAAGGGCTGTAACCAGTCTGGCGATCGGCACCATGTGTGTGACAAAAAAAGTAGTTACGCTTGAATTCAGTGTCAAATATTATCGACAGTACATTACACACTGCATACAACATAAACAATGAAAATACTGCACTATATACATCACCCCACGCAGAGTCTTCGAGATTGGAGTGGTAAGTACAGCACAGTAAATACCGTGACTTTTTAAAAGTAGGATATATATTTTTGTCTATTTCTACATTTATTTATGCCAATATCATATAGTAAACACATTTAAAAACACAAAAAACCATACAACACCTAAAAAGAATGTGCAAAAATAAGCTACTTAAAAAAATGATGTAGTGATTGTCTGACACTAATAAAAAAAAATTACCCGGCGCCCCCTCCCCCTGAAGCCGCAGGATAATTATCGATGATCGACTCGATGTCAACATGGGAGCTTGCGCGGTGCACAAACTTAGTCCTTAAAGCCAGTTTAATACAACGCGAGTAGGAAAAACTGTAGATCTCCAGGCCCTCACAAAGAACAGGATTTGCGGTAATGAGGATTACAGATCGAAGGTGTTTTAACTGTAATTGGAACAAAATAGCTATCTTACAATCCATGTTTGACACAATGCTCATAAATAATGAAAATGAGACATGCAGTGTACGAATTGTAACCATAAATTGTTTTACACTGACATGAAAGTGTCAAATTATTCCATGATATGTAAAAAAAAATGCTAACATTCACTATACATAGAACATACTTGGAATAATCTGTTATCGTGGCGCACACCAATATCCTCGGAATGGCGTTGTGTTCATGAATTCTGGGTGATGATGACCAATGAAAGGCTATGATATGATATCATTTCATGGCAATGAAGTGGATGGGAGACTGCTGAAGCCTGCAACTGGGATTCAGCATACCCACCACAAACACAGGACCCCCACCACTGAAACGAGCAATGATCAATGCTAACAAGTACGGCCAATTAGACCTACCCTCAATACCTACGAAAATGGGGAACAGCATCCATGAGCACCAAACTGCCTCAATGCAATGCTCACCTTACACGGATGACCATGATGATAATAGCGATGATGGAGTAGAGGAGCAAGGTGCAATGTCAGTACGTGGGAACGTGGTGAGTGAACAAGTTGGCTCACGCTGCAGCTTGTAGAGGCTGCTCGTCTCCTTTTTGGAGAGCAGGTTAGAGTGTGCATCTGTGCGTGGGTCCACCTTCTGCACGAACATCTTCTTGAGCCACCCTCGCTCCTTATCCCGGCATGCAGCCGACACAGACACGCATCTGTAAGCAGAGATCGCAACACACCTTCTGTCAATGTGACACCGGAGCACGCTGCAGAATAAGATATCCAGATCAATATGCAGACAACACGATTAAGCAAAGTATAGACACATTTAACGGAGCTGGAGTGACAAATTTATGGATGAAGGTGCAACAGACTTAGGTTGCATATAGAGACACTAGGGGTTATTCGGGGGTACCTGCGGTGCCCCTCACAACCATTTACGGCCTTCGGCCAGGAAAGTCACGAAAAAAAATGCACACGAACGACGCATTCACGCAAGCACCCGATGCTCCGTTTTGAAGTTTTAAAATGAAACATATTTGAATTTTATTGTTTTGAATTAGATCATTTTATTTCTTCGTTAAAAGCTTATATCATTTTACATCTGGAAGACTTAATTGAAAAGGACATTTCGTGTGAATTTTCTCTCGTCGTTAACTAGATGACCTTGCTGGGGGTTCGGTTTGATGCGGACTTTCACCAGTTTGGGATTGCGGGATTGAGATAAGGCGACATAGAGCTGCTAGCCGTGCGAGAAGACCGCCGTCTGCAGATCGATTCCAACGTAATCAAACGTCTGTCCCTGCGCCTCCGTCATTCATGCAGGGGGCGCGTAGGTTTGCAGCGCCCCCTGCATGAAAACGACGGAAAGTGCACCATTCATCACAGATATATAAAGTTGCGTGCTTATATGAGTATTTAACAGGCCCTCCAATTGTGATATGTAATGCTCAGATGTGCAGTTTGTCAGCTATTCTAGAATTTGTAATAAACAGAAGCCATGAAGCTAAATTCACCAGTGTAGCTGTCTTATGGGTTCAACATTTCAAAGTTTTAATCAAGAAATAAACTATAGAAATATGTACTCTTATAAAATTATTTTATACCTACGTGACGTTACTGAAAGAACCAAAGAGTATGGATTCCTGCAGTAACGAAAGCTTAAATTAAGATTATAGAAATATGGTCACCTTTTCCACAAAATTGTAAGATAAGGATGGCACACGAACGTGGTTAATTTTAAAATAACCAGTTGGCCATTAAAAGGTTTTAAAGCCTATTTTGGGGTTACATCAGGATATCATTCCTGCAGAGGAGATACAATCAGTAACTCCTATTTAGAAAACCAATACCGGTGCAAACTACCTGAGACTGTCCCCTGTCATAAATATATGAAGTTTTCACAACTCACTCAGGGCCAACCATTGCTCACTTGACCAGGTGTACACTTTGCTTTTGCGTGTACTGTAACACAAAGTGTGCTATCTATAATCGTTTTTGATTCATGTTAACAGATGCTTGAAAATCCACCGCGGCAAATGCCGTGTCAATCGGTGACCATTTATCAATCCAGTAATCGCGTGGGACCGGGCGGGCATAAAAGGTGAAGCAAAATGTCATGCGAGAACGCGTGATGATTGGATGAAAGGGGTTCCACACCCGGGGCGTAACCTTCTACCCTATCCGGGTTCAAACACACGTGTTTACACGGCAAAAGAGGCTTTACAACGCGCTGAGTAAGGACTGTCCTTGTTTTCCAGAACCTTTGCCCGGTCACATTGGACTTTGTTCCAAAAACAACATGCTTTTGAAACAGTGGACCACGACGCATTTTTGGCTCAATGATCATTACAGAGTTCCAGTGGTTTATGCAAGTTTAAATAACTTTCCCCACTTTGTCGATCCACTGCTGGATGAGGGCAAAACAACCTGTTGTGCATGGTGGTCATCAAACCCTAAGCGCTTTCTGAAACCTCAATCCTGCATGGATTTCAAAATCTGACCAAATCTTGGTGCATCCCATGCAATTTGGTGATTGACAACAACATTTATCGTACAGAATTTACACTCACTTAAGCATTAGCCCGGTGTTAACTCGTCACTACAAACACTGTGTTCCCGGCCACACTATAAATTAAATAACATCGCCTCTGTAAGCCTATAATTGAAAGCCCTATGTGCAAAAATAACATTTCAGATTATTGCATATAAATTATTACCGCTTGTTATGTTTGTGTAGTCTCTAGGGGTTCCTCGCGCGCACATCACTAATTAATAGCATTGGCCAAACCAAATAAATTGAAGACCAACTTTAAGTTGATTTCATTTAAGCAAAAAAGCAATAACTCAAGAGACTAGAATACTGTCGTCCCATTTGCAAGAGTGACCTGGGTGGCCAAAATAATAACAGCAAAAGCAAATCAAATGGAGTGCAACAATTAAGTATATTTTTTTAACACTAATTAAACAAGTCTTAAAGATTTTTCGATTTAAAGCTTTCGTGACTGCAGGGATTCATATTCTTGGTTCCATCGATAAAGTCCACTTCTACGTGACTTTACCGAAAGAACCAAGAATATAAGTCTTAAAGACTCAGTGAAGCTTTGCAGGGGCACGCATATTACATCGTATGTGACGTACATGCGGGTTGTGTACGTTATGCATCTCTGTGTTAAAAGTAAATAATTGAGCAATGAAATACCGCCATCACGATTGCAATGAATGTGTTACCAATCACTGTCAATACACAATTGCACGAGATCTCGAGTAAACAACAACATGCGTGCAATATCAAGTGAGTCCCTACAGGGGGGGTTATTGTTGAAGGGTCATCGCAAGAGGCCTAGCCACAGGCTCCCGCAACAAAACTAGGAAAACGCCTGGCTGAGCCCAGAGCTCCGAAGGCAAAATGCTTAACGGCGCTAAAAGTGCAAAAGTTATAAAGATACGTCTCGTGCCGGGGAAAAGGCGCATAAGAGGATTTACCTCGCAGTCGCAAGCGAACACGAGCGCCTCCCGAGACAACCGCGGGCGAGTTCCCTGGCGATCAGCGTGCACGGCATGATGAAGCTCGCTCGCTCCCTCACAACCAAGTGTGGCAAGCAATGCTGCCTCGCGGGGTGGGGTGGGGGGGGGAGATGGGCGGAGCCTAATTAACATAAATATTTTTCAATGCTTGGACGTGTTTAATTAACATAATGTGCATTCAATGTTTGGGCGTGTTCAATTAACATAATGTGTATTCAATGTTTGTATGTGTTTAATTAACATAATGTGCATTCAATGTTTGGGCATGTTGAATTACCATAATGTGTATTCAATATTTGCACGTGATTAATTAATATAATGTGCATTCAATGTTTGGACGTGTTTAGTTAACACAATTCATGGTTACATTTTTTGGACGTGTTAAATTAACATTATTTATTATTCAATGTTTCTCTTTGGTTCTTTCGGTAAAGTCACTTAATAAAAAAAATCTGACTTTACCGAAAGAACCAAAGAGTAATTCCTGCAGTCACGAAAGCTTCAAATCATATTCGATGTTTGGCCGTGCTTGATTAACATATTTCATTATTCGATGTTGGCCTGGTTGATTAACATAATTTATTATATGATGTTTTCCTGTGCTCGATTAACATAATTTATTATTCGATGTTTCGTTAAAACGTTTAAAGCAGGCGCGGTTCGTCCTCGTCCACCAGGGGAGTTGTCAAAACGCTGGGTTGCAAATATATCAGGGTCACAGTCTACACGCTCTAGACTTTTGGCAGTGTCAAAAGGGACTGGTGCTGTTCAAGGTGCATGATCAGCCTTTCGTTGATAACTCAAATTGTGTTTGCGTTAACACATTTTTGAGAAAAGGACTGACAGTCACGTTGGCAGATAAGTCGGTATTGCGAGTTCAAGGGCAAGTTTCTCTCTGTATAAGTGTGGGGGGACAAAGATGTGATGTGACCTTTTAGTTGTTTCAGGTTTATCATTGTAAATGGTTCTCGGGGTCGATTTTTTTCCGCACTACGCACTATGTTGTTGACGTGGCAATATGATTGTTGGTTTCGCCATTGAGCGCTACTTTTCCATTGCTGAAATATGGAAACACCCCACTCCTATAAATCTTGATCAGGTTCGGCTTGAGATAGCGGGTGGAGAAAGCAAATATTCCTTGTTGGAATTGCTCTGGCTTTTCCCTGATGTATTTTCTGAACAGACAGGGAGGGCGGTAACCTTGTGTCACACCATTGCATTGATGAACGAAACCCCTATAAGGTCCTGCCCATATTCTATGAAAGAGAGGATTCATAAGAGGTAATATCAAAGATGATAATGGCAGGGTTCATTGAGCACAGTCGTTCTCCATGGGCTTCTGTCGTTCTGGCACCGAAAAAGGATGGGTCTTGGCGCTTTTGTGCGTAATTTGCGTGAACATCAACTTTTTAAATGTCATATTCTTGACTTTTCACGTAGAAGGGAAAGAATAAAATAATAAAAAATATGTTATATTGTTATATGTTTTATATTTTTATTATTTTATTACTTCCCTTCTACGTGACTTTACCGAAAGAACCAAGTATATGAATCCCTGCTGTCACGAAAGCTTTAAATCTTTGAATGCCGTCAACTTTTCTGAATGACTGAATGCCGTCAACTTTTTTGAATGGGGCGTGGTCACGTGACGCCCAGGGGGGTGGGGTGGGGGGCTGGTGGGGGGTGTGGGGATGGTGGCCTCAGCATTGGACTTTGAATCTTTCTCCTTCACCGCCCCTCGGAGACGCAAAGAGATCTACAATCAACGTTTGTTAGTCGATGTCGTTGATTTATCGTACTCGCTACGTCTCCACACACACACACGCCCCCCCACCACCACCACGTCGTCGTTGAAAGTTGCGGCGGTGACAGCAGCAGCGGCAGCCTCTCCCCTCTCTTCAACAACAACGACCCCGGGCCGGGTGAGTGAGCGCGGTCGTCTTGATCACGTGAAGCTCCTCTCCCCTCAGCGCCCCTCTCCTCCGCGTCGTCGTTTTCCGAATCGATAAATCGTCGCGGACTCCCGAAACGGCGCCCAGGGAAATGTAACGCGGCGCATGCCCCATGCGACGTTTTTAATGCACTAAATGTAACGTTAAGGCGGCCTAAGGCGATACGTATTGCACTAAATGTAACGTAACCCTGTCTACACGGTACTGCACTCAATGTAACGTAACCTATGGAACATGGTACTGCACTAAATGTAACGTAATCCTGTCTACACGGTAACGTACGGAATGTAACGTAACCTAGTGTAATGGTACTGCACTGAATGTAACGTAACCCTGTCGACACGGTAACGTACGGAATGTAACGTAACCTATAGAACATGGTACTGCACTTAATGTAACGTAAACCTGGCTACACGGTAGCGTACGGAATGTAACGTAACCTAGTGTACACGGTACTGCACTGAATGTAACGTATCGCATTCTACACAGTACTGCACTAAATGTAACGTAACCGAGTGTACACGGTACTGCACTGAATGTAACGTAACCTAGTGTACATGGTACTGCACTGAATGTAACGTAACCTAGTGTACATGGTACTGTCATTGTAGTGCGTATTTAATGTGGCGCTGCACTCTGATGTTGTAGGAGGAAACATTTAGTAAAAAGTATATTTAATTAAGTAGAACGTGTTGTCTATACAGTATTTATTTAAAGTTGCGCGTTTGGATGTGACGTCACGTTTCTCACCCCCCCCCCCTAGGTGCGTGACGTCATTTATTGACGGCCCCCAATCCAGTTACAATTTAAAACAGACTTAGACGTCTCCTGATTAAGTACTGTACTGAGCTGACAGATACTGTACATACAGAATGTCACGGACACACACTTAACAGAAAAAAGGGGAAAACCTGTTCTCACATAAACCTGTTAAACACATACCTAACACGGATGCAAACTTTACACATGTATGTACGCCTGGTTTGGGCACACAACTAAAACAGTTGCATACGTGCCACTCTTAACAACCTTAAAGTTGACAGCCTGGCATAAGCACTTCAGCGATGTTCACCACCACCACCTAGTGGTGATTTGGTGGCTATTGCTGTTGTTGGGGATAAGCAAATGTTGTGAAATTCTTCATGCTATGATTGCAATGATTCGCACTGAACATCCACACCAGACCAGTTTCAGCCCCTCTCTTATGCATGTCTCCCAAGCAGCTTGCAAAGGATGGAATCGGTGCCACCCATCAGCCGCGTGGCCATCTTTGGCGGCACACATGGAGACGAAATGTCCGGGGTGTGTTTGGCGCGCCACTGGCTGTCGGACGCTGGCGAGGCAGCTGCGGAGATATCTCGTCCGTCATTCAGCAGCACGCCTGTCATGGCCAACCCCCGTGCCGTGCAGCAATGCACGCGCTACATTGACACCGACCTCAACCGCTGTTTCTCGCGCGAACAGCTCGCGTAAGTGAGAGTGCCCGTCATCCCATCGTGTGCCTTGTTTTAGCCTGGTTATATCTTTCCCGGGGGAATCATTGTAAGCGTCAGAACACCTAGATACAAAGGATCTGCAATTGCAGCAGGAAGTATGTTTCCCACTTCTTGTTTGGAATCCAGACATTTTGATTCTATGAAGTATTGACTAGAATTAAGTGGTGGGCTTGCAGCTATTCATCAATTAAAACTTGTTATGCTCATAATACATGCATGGAATTGTTTGTAAACAAAAACTTTATGATTTATGTCTTATGAAAATTGACACAAGGTGAGTTGATATTTTCGGTGTGGAAAAGTAAGTGGGATTGGGCAAGACGGTTCGCTAGCAGGGGTTGATGGCCAATGGTCGAGAGTGGTAATGGTGGAGTGCCAGTCAAAGGAGAGTACATGCTAGAGAGAATAACCACCATGGAGATGGAAAAATAAGATAAGCTCATAGGATTGTGGCATCACTGGGCTATGAGGATGGAACCTGGCTTATGTCTAAGAATAAAACTGCCTCAATTATTGGCTAATGATCACTTGATTAAATTTATTATCAAAGTGAATATCAACTTTTCATCTGGTCAAATGAATTTCAGCTATTTGATACTATTAACATGACGCCTTTTTTGTATTTTGTGTTTTTGATTCACAAAGGGTGGAAGTAAAGCAGGACACTCCATATGAGACTCTACGTGCACAAGAAATCAATCGCCTGTTTGGGCCCAAGGGCTCGGATAAAGCCTTTGACTTTATAATAGACATGCACAACACCACGTCGAACATGGGCAACTGCCTGATTGTGTCTAACTCCGCCGACATCTTGGCCTTGCACATGGCTCGATACATGCAGGTGATGCATCAAACATGAGCTGTTTTGCTTAATCCAAAAGATCATGCAAGATTAAATATTTGTATATATATGTGAAATCTATATTTTATAATAAACAAATGTAATATACCTTCTTGGTCATGGAAAAATGTCAATCATCCTACTCTTTGATTTTTTCGATAAAGTCACATAGGTAAAAAATAAAATAAAATAAATGAAAACAACTAAATTATATCACGACGTTTCGGGCGCAACACAAGCGTCATTCAGTTTTCATTTTTTTTTATCTACGTGACTTTACCGAAAAAACCAAAGAGTATGAATCCTTGCAGTCACGAAAGCTTCAAATCTAGAATTAATGTCAATCAACTTTGAATTATTCTTGTCCACCGTAACTTTTAAACAATCAAGAAACCAGTTGTAAAGTAACTTGCCTATGGGTTCTCACCGATGCTAAGGTCCTGCCGATAAGTCATCTTGCGAATCGTGATTATTTGAAAGAGGCTTTGATCACATGCAAACTCAACATTAAAAATTGTGGCTTGTGAAAAGCGTATTTAATTTTAGGTTCCCACACCACTTTGCACTGCAATTTTGATGCAGACGGACAGTGATTGGTCCAACTCTGGCCAGTTACCGAAGGATATTGGTTAAATATTTTTGGTTCTAATTTAAAGGATATCCTAAAGAATAACAATCACGTATGGCTTAATCGTCGCTGGAATATCACCAATTTTCTTCAAAGCACTGCTCCAAAACGTGTTTAATTTCTACCTTTATATTTACCTCTGACCTCCCACAGGACATCTGTAAGAGTGCAATCAGCCCAGTGTTCTTGAATGAGATGGCAGGTGTGGAGAGGTGTTATGCAACTAGTGTATCCAAACATGGCATAGGTAAGGATGTCTATTTGCAGACTACACAAGGCTTGTTTAGGCTACCCAACTGGTTTCACGTTAACAGGTTTTGTGTGCACAGTTTTAATGTTAAATTTACTGCATTAGCCAAATACATTTGTAATTATACACTCAAAGATGCTAGGTTAGACCTCGTTGGTGAAACTGGTTGTGGATGTATAAACAAGCTTAAGTATTTGAGTTCTCAAGTGCTGTACTGAGATTTGTGGCTTAAACTATTTGTTTGATTCTTTCGAAATCCCACCTGCCATTGTCCATTATCTGTTATTTTTTACTGGTTTTATTGTATTACTGTTGACTGGCTTACATTTTTATTATCTTTCACCTATCCACAATAAGTTGCCTTTTTTCAACGCTTTTATGTCTGCCTTTTTCATGTAATCGATTTGCTGGTAAGCACGCTCAACTACTTTGTGGCTTTTTGCAACACCAATCTTCTGTCTTTTATTGTAAACTACAGTCTACAGGCTTATTATCACAAATCCAACTGACACACCAGTACCTAAAGGAACTTGCAACCCAAAACACAATTACTGTTGTAGTTACGCATCTATGCTGTGTGTCCCATGCTATCTTGAGACAAATTGAAAGCTTTGTTCAGTGAGGATTAAATTAAACTTTGCACACACCTGCAATAGTGTTACGCCTAATGTAAGCTGCAAACACATGTTGGCCAGCCAATGACATATGCGTATGTATGTCTACTATATTAAACCTATAGAATGTTAGGTTGCTTATTTAACTCACATGTAGTTGGTTATGCAATTGAAGGCAGTGTTGCTAGACGTATCGATTATCAATTGTAAGGCTTATTTACAGGTAAAGGTGTTCGGATGTCGATTTTTGTGAGGCTGCTGACCATACAAAGCGAGGCGCTGCATTCCGTTGCTTTGTAATGCTTTTTATTTCACTTTTTGTTTCTCCATTTGATCTTCAGAGCAAGTGCCAACCCATGCCATGCCCTGTGCTACTCACAGAGCACCCTGTGCTGCAGTATGCCACAGGGAGATCTGTAGCCAAGCATAGCCTTGGTAAGCAAACCTGACGATCTTCTTCCACAATGGGCATTTTTTTTAGGTCACGTACAATGCACCAAAGTCTGCTTTCTAAAGGATGATACTATGGACAAAATTGAGAAACTATCGAGTGTCATGTTTTTTTTTACTTATTCACCCAAAATCATGACGTGCATGGTAGTAAAGAAGTTGAAGTCTGCTCACATGTTTTTTAAAATGCCGATCCACCTCCGAAACTTCGTCTTAATCGTTTCTTGGACTGAAGCGCCGCTATCACGATATTTTCTGGAGCACGCTGGCCATGGCTTAAATGTCATTGAAATGGACAGCTCGTTTAAATTTGCTAATTTAAAAAACAAGACACAAAAGCAATGAAAAACAAAGCATTTTGAAATAGGACATGCGCATATTGCAAAGTAACTGCATATGTTTTATAGTGTGTACGAAAAAATAGATACAAATTTTAGTTATTAGTGTACACTATTGTAGACTATTAGGTATGTGTAATAATGTATTAGAACTTGCAACGATCATCTCAAGGTTCTTCGTCACCTACGTCCACTCATTACCATCGATATTGCCAACACCCTCGCCTGGAGTATAGTCGGGCCTCGCATCGACGAATGTAATGCCATTCTCTCCAAGTCATCATCAAGCAGCATCCTCAAATTGCAACGATTAGAGAACAACCTTGCTCCTGTCGTCCTTGGTGTTCATCATCGATGACTCGACTCAACCACCGCTGTCCATGCTCTTCATTGGCTCCCTTTCGCCAGCAGGACAAATTACAAAATCGCCTGCCTTTGTCACCACCAGTTCCCCACCATACCTCGCCTCACTACTGAAGCTCAGTGTAGAACCCTAGGCAGCGTCACTCAATCTGCTTCGAACACCAAGATCTCGAACTGTTACAGGCTCACGTCGGTTCTCTGCTGTCGCCCCCTCGGTGTGGAACTCTTATCCCTTTGAAAATCTGCAACATTAAATGCACTCTGACTTTCAAGAAACATCTAAAGGTCTATCTGTTTGGTCAGGCTTTGGAGCCGCCCTGAGTTTGGCTTCACGCCTCTGAGTTGTTGACTTGTGTGCAAAATCTGGACCGTTACAAATGCTATCATTATTCAACTCTTATTGTACATTATTCGGCAGATTTTACCAAATGTCACGTGCTAAGTGTTTGGCTTGGTTTTGCATAGCTACCAGTTCACATCTAAAGAGATGTGAAGTATTAAAGCCCCAAAGCGGTTTAAGAGAAATCAAAAAGTTAGTGGCCCAACAATGGGTGTGCAGAGGACATGCACAGCAACCTCATTTATCCACCAGCTTTTAAAAAACGGCAAAGCAACATGTGAAAAATGGCAACTCTAATCCACCATTAATTATTGAGGAACTATTACACAACCCCCTACAGGGTATCCCGAATAATGTATAAATACTTGAATAAGCCAAACAAAATTTCAGAAAGGGATGATGCTCAGTGTGATATGTACCTAACATGTTACCGTGTCATGGAATGATCACGTGTAGTCAGGCAAACCTGACCCATGAGGCAGTGCATAACGCAAGATGGTGCAAGCTCTCTTGACCTGAGAACAACGCTTACGCCTTGCCTCGACACGTGAGGAGAGAATTAGAGTTTTTAATATATACCATCACGGCTTCCAAACGCAATTTTCCATTAATTATCTTCTGTTTTATACTCTTATGATGCTTGTTTTAGCACTAGAGCTTGGGCCTCAACCACAAGGTGTTGCACGGGCAGATGTTCTCATCCGCATGAGGAAGCTGGTCACAACGGCCCTTGACTTCCTGCATCTTTTCAACACAGGTTTGGAAAATTCTGCATTTTTTTTCTTCCCACGCACGGGGCACAAATAAAATAACTTAATCCATTTTATGTGGGAAAGCTCTGATGGACTCGTGTAGAGTGTCAATAACATCATGCACTCATTGAAAATTATCCCTATATTTGTGTGGCTTTATAACCCATGTGGCTGGACAAAGCACAATGGTTTGAACGAAATATTCAAGCCAGTGTTTTCTCGCACAGTTGACAATTGGCATACACATGAGTTTTGCTCATTTTGCCCCTTTTCCCATTGGCACAACAACTTTGCATGCAGCGTCCATCTGCACTTGCACAGTAGCAGAGCTTGCAGCACCCACCCCCATTCTGTTCGCAGAGTAACATAGCCAGCTCTACTGTCCCGTTGGGTGTCTTCGCTACCTGCACCTAGCAGTATATTTTCCCTCAGTTTCCCATATAAAAATTTTTATTTTATGTATTTGTCAACGACTGCCAATCCAGTCTCTGAATATACAGTAAAACCTTGGATTGCGAGCATAATTCGTTCCGGAAACTTGTTTGTAATCCAAAGCACTCGTATATCAAAGCACTCGCATATCAGTTGTGATCACGTGACGCTCGGCAGACAAAGCGTATACACGTACTACTCGTATTGCAAGACCTCGCTCGTTTATCAAATGAATATTTATTTAATTTTTTTGCTCGTCTTGCAAAACACTCGCAGACCAAGTTACTCGCAATCCAAGGTTTTGCTGTATATATATTACGTATTAACAGCCTACATTGCTTCAACGTTGTGACGTGGCTTCTTGTTGGCAATGCGTGACGTAGGACACGAGTTTCCGGCTGGCAACTTGGAGGTGTGCCGTATCACTGAGCGCATTGATTACCCTCGGGACTCGCATGGGAATTTGACAGCCGTCATCCACCCTGATTTACAGGTCTCTACTGCCTACACACTGCATTGTCCATCATCAAAAGGGGGTTTTGCTCTTTTCGTTAATTCGCCTCTAACTGTAAAAACCATTGCAAACATTTTACACCTTAATATCTATGCTTTTTAACCCTTGCAACCTGTATTTTTGTACATGTCTTTGCAGTAGTCCCATATCTCTTTTTAAAAATATCTCAAAATAGAAATCCAGGAGTGTCTTATCAACACTTTATCGATTAGTATGTTTTACATTTTGGTATTTATTAAATACAAATTTTAATTAAAAATTATAATTTGCTTCATTGCATTTTTAAGTTTGAATTCCCTTCAGTATGTAGTTTACTTATAAATCCTACACTATTTCCCTCAGCACTGCTGTTGTCTTTAACCTCAACACACATACCACCACCCCAATTAAAGACGAGTGTAGATGTAATTGCATTGGTTCATTTTCTCCTTCATCACCCTCGCAGGATCGTGACTGGGAGCCACTGCATCCAGGGCAGCCTGTATTCCTGAAGTCCATGACCGCCACACCAGATCCACAATGGTTTTTGCCTGAGTCCCAACCAGCAGAACCTCCGATTTTTCTGGATTAAGCAGCATTTTGTTTCGTGAAACCTACACGTGTACTGCTCACATGCAATATACGAGGTTACCGAGGCTCTCCAAATCTAACTTTAACTTCACTATGGTGTACAATTGTATATCATCAGCATATCGATGGAATTTGATGTTATGGGATAAGATGACACCGGACAGACGTATCTTGACAAAAGGAAGGGCCTGAGGATGGATTCCTGTGGTAACGCAGACCAAGCACGGCATAGGCGATGACTGTTCGTTGCCCAGCTTGAACTGTGATCGACCTTTTAGGTATGACTCAATCCATCCCAGTGCCATACCCGAAACACCGAACCTTGACCTTAGCCGCCGGATGAGTATCTCGCGGTCAATGGTGTCGAAGGTGGCTGAGAGATCGAAGCCAATCAACGCTGATCTTGTAGAGGTCATCGGTGATCTTTAGTAGAGCCGTCTCAGTGCTGTGGAACTTCCAGTTCGCCGACTACAACAGTTTGAATCTGCTCGTTGCAGCGACATGGGGGAAGTAACCGCTTCGGACACAGGTGCCCTGTGACCTTTGAAATCGTACTCAGGTTTGAGATTGGGCAATAGTTTGCAGGATTACTGGCATAAGCCAGCTTTTTTCAGGAGTGGTGTTACCTGCGCCATTTTGAACCGGTCTGGGAAACAGCCCTGACTGAACGAAAGATTTGCCAAGTGGACAATCGGCGGCACAAGCACTTCCAGAGCACATTGCTTCAACAAGGATCCTGGGAGGACGTCGAGTGGAGATGACTTCATGTGAAGTGATGGAATCAAAGAGAAAACGTCTTTTGAAGACACTGGCTTGAACGTGGTTAGAAAGGTGTCCGGGTGAGTGCTTACAATTTCAGAAAACGGGAGCGGGGTACGATGGTGCGATGCGTGGTAAGATGTGCAGGAGTTTGCGATGGTGATCGGCTTGTTGGGGAAATAAGTTTTGTAAGAGGTGCCAAGTTTCAGTGAGGCCAGGAGATCGCGAAGGTTAGGGACCATGTTGCTACCAGGATGTAGAAGATCCTTGAGGGTTTTCCAAAGGATGCGTGGTTTTCCGGTTGCTGTTTTGATGCGTTATTCAATGTAGAAGGAACGTGAGGCAAGGATAAGTTCGTTGGTTTTCCTGCAGACAGCTCTGTAGGCAACTCGATCAGCAGGGAAGACCACTGCGGGACGCGATCCTTTCAAGGCGCCTCCTGATTCGCTTAGCAAGGATGGCGTCTCTTGAGAGCCAGCGAGCGTCGTGGGAAGGCTGCCTCGTGGTTTGTGGTTTGAATGGTGCCAGCTTGCTCAACGCCACCCTCAGGTGAGCTTCCAGTTGAAGAGCACGGACAGTTGGATCGGATGATGGGGATAACATTGAAGGCGAATTTGCGAGGAGGTGCTGTAGAGTGCAAAACTTGATACCCTTGAAATTACGGGAGTGGTGAGTGATTTTTGATGGTGATTGGCTTGGGAATTATAAGGGATAATAGTATGTGGTGGTGGGAGTAACCAGTTTGGAAAACTCCCAGTGCAGAGATGCGACGATCCAGGTCAGGTTCCAGAACCAGGCCGAGCATATTCTCAACATTTGTCGAGGAAGCTCCGATAATTACCTGAGTTGGTAATGACCAGGATTTGACATGCCAAGGTTTACTCGAGGTGGCTATCAATGGAGGCTGGGGTATTGCCGGGGCAGTTAAAGTCTCCAGTAAGCACGAGCCTGTGAGACGGGTTGGGAATAAGGTAAATAAATTCGGAAAGCTTGTTTAAGTAGGTAGTGATGCTACCATCTGGAGGGCGACAGATGGAAACGAGGGAAAGCACTCGGTGTTAGTAGTGAGGGACACGGACTGGACCTCAAAGGTGGTGGGAGCCATCGGCAGGAAACGGACCCAGGGCGGCTGATGAGCCGCACCGCATGAACAGCGACAGCCAGCGTCCTCCAGCCTCGCGCGTGGGATCAGCTGGCCTCGCTCGCCCACACAGCCCCTCCAGCTGTGCGGGGCGGCAGGCAAGCCGGGCTGTGTGGCACCGCAACAGCCGGCGTTTGTCAGCTGTTGCAGCGCCGCGGGGCTGCAACAGCTGAATAAAACAACAAGAAAGATGTATGTCGATTTAAAGCTTTCGTGACTGCAGGGATTCATCTTCTTGGTTCTTTCGGTAAAGTCACGTAGAATGGAAATAATAAAATAATAAAAATGAAACGTAATGTTAAAAAACATAATAATAAAATAATAAAAATAAAACATTATGTTTTGTTTTTATTATAATAAAAATTAAACATAATGTTTTATTTTTATTCTTTTAGTATTTCCATTCTACGTGACTTTACCGAAAGAACCAAGAAGAAGAAAGATGTAGTGGAAGATGAAAGTAAGAAGAGTAGGGGGATAGCTAAGAAGGACGTGGGTAAGTTACCGAGGTGTGGTCATAGTAGACCCGCTCGAAGTCCCATCTACACTTCGACTCGAAACTCGAAGTCGGTCTCGGCAAGGGGCCGTCCATAAATGACGTCACGCGATTTTGGACGATTTTTCACCCCCCCCTCATTCTCATTACACGGCGTCACAAAAAGTCAGACCCCCCCATAAAATATGACGTCATAAAGCTCTGCCCTCCCCCCCCCAAAAAAGAAAACATGCTTCAATTCCCATTAAACTATTGTCATTGTAGTGCGTATTTAATGTGCCGCTGCACTCTGATGTTGTAGGAGAAAACATTTATCAAAACGTCTATTTAATTAAGAATAACGTGTTGTCTATATTTATTTAAAGTTGCGAATTTTGATGTGACGTCACATTTCTCATCCCCCCCCTGGTCACACA